>CM077156.1:8589988-8888403 GCA_039583875.1 Platanthera guangdongensis
CCACTCAGATGCATTGGAATCCTACAAGTTAAATTGTAATACTAATAATAACTCTACAACTCAGAATTAAAGGAGGGGTGTTGAGAGATTCTTGATGTGTTCTTGGAAGTACCTCAGCTGGATTCACCCTGACTTAGCTTTCTTCAAAGCTTCTTGAGTAGAACTGAATAAGACTGAATCCTCTGCAGTTGTTCCTTGACCTCTGCACTTAAGATCCAGACTGAATCTGAATCCTTCTTCTCAGCCTAGTTCCAAAGGCTGATTTCTTGGTGGAGTCCTCTCTCTCCAACTTCTTAGATCTGCACTTGAACTGCTAGATCTTTCTTGTGTTGATTACTCTTTGTACCACTATTAATAATTACTTCAACAATAATCTGATTCAAATCTTCACAACTCTGAACCACAGTTTCTGTTAAACTGTAGGTGCCTATTTATAGGCTTTCTTCATGGTAACGGCTGGACCGGTCCATAACTGACTTCTGATATCTCTGACAGGTGTTGTAGACCGGCTGGAACGGCAGCTGTCAAATCATCCAGTCATTTCTTGAAATTCTCTAACTGTCTGAAAGTGTCGAGACTTTCTGTCTTTAAGTGTCGACACTTATAGACCAAGTGTCGACACATACTTTGTAAGTGTCGACACAAGTCTACAAGGTGTCGACACATATCCTTGTATGTCTCGACACAGATTCTTCTTCATGTGTCGACACTGAAATTGAGTGTCGACACAAGTACTTGTTCTTCTAGCTTTTGCTGAATTCTTCTATGTGTCGACACATCTCCTTTGTGTCGACACATCTTCTTGTGTTGAATCTGTCAAGTGTCGACACTGCTTCTTGGTGTCGACACATAGTCTTCTATGTTGAATCTTGCTGAGTGTCGACACAGCTCCTTGTGTCGACACACCTTCTTGTTGTTGAGACTTCAGCTGAGTGTCGACACATTCTCATAGTGTCGACACTTGTACTTAGAATAATTTGTTGTTCTTTCTGTTCTTTGCTAAGTGTCGACACAGCTCCATGTGTCGACACTTTTCTTCAGTGTTGAGTCTTTGCTGTGTGTCGACACATTGTTCTGGGTGTCGACACATACTTCAAATGCTGACTCTTCTGTTGAGTGTCGACACATTGTGCTGGGTGTCGACACTTACTTCAAGTGCTGACTCTTCTGCATAGTGTCGACACATTGTGTTGGTGTCGACACTTTAACTTAGTCTCTGCAGACTTTTGCTGAGTGTCGACACAGCTCCAAGTGTCGACACTTTCTGGTGTAGACACAGCTTCACTGGGTGTCGACACAGCTCCTTGTGTCGACACTTTCTGTCTGCACTTTTCTTCACTGAGTGTCGACACAGCTCCAAGTGTCGACACTTTCTGTCTGGTGTCGACTCTGCATCCCAGGTGTCGACACAATGACTCCAAGTGTCGACACTGCTTGTCTGGGTGTCGACACAAGCTTTCTTAAGTGTCGACACTTTCCCTCTGGGTGTCGACACATGGACTTAGAAACTTTTTGCTTCAGTCCAGTGATTTCTTAACCTGCACAAGTAACTCAAACATACATCAAATACATTATGATGTATATCATTGAGTTGGGTGAGGCTTCTTCAATCAGGTACATTTGACCAATGTACCCAACAATCTCCCCCTATTTGGAGAAGTCATAACCCTTAGTCAATGATATACACCATTCATAATTAAAAATTACAGAATGATGTAAAGCATATTATAAACAGCAGGGTAAACATAAACATGTAATATTTCACACATGTATACACATTCAACATTGCAGAACAAACAAGAAATAGACATATTCTCAGAACAATCATGAAATATATTTATCATATATTGTTCTAACAATTTTTCTATACATCTTCAATGGTTTACACAAATGTTTTTCATTCAAAAGATTACAACAATCTTCAAGACAATTCCTAATCTATTTCTGGTCTAGTTCTTTGATAACAATGCCTTTGTCAGATTGGACTTGAGCTTTGACAGTGGGCTTCAGCAGTTCAGCATCAGCAGGCTTTTGCCTTTTAAGTCCTTCTTCTTCAGCTCTTCTGCTTTGATTTCTGCCTCTCAAAATAGTGATATGGCTTGAGGAAGTACTTGCTAGGCTCCACTGTAGTAGGAGGTAGCTTTCCCATCTTTGCATTTCTTCTATATTGAACATGGCCTCCTGTCTTATTTCATGTTTCCTCCATTCTGCTTCAGAGAACCACTTGTTCCTTTCATGAGCATTGTCCTTGGCAGCTTTCCAGGCAGTTAAAATTATATTTCTAGAGGTAGGGCTCCACTGTTCAAAATCTGGCCTTTATTCTGCTTGTTCCCTAAACTCTTCTTTGACAACCTTGCTCTTCTTCTTTCTCTAATGCCTCTTGCATAGCTGCAGAATAGGTTGAACAACCTTGTCAATGTGGACATTGTCCTTGCCCTCAGTGGGCTATACATTGTGCTTACATCTGCTTGAACCATGTCAAAATCTGGAGGTGGATAAATCACTTGAGCTACTCTGGTTGCTCACCTCCAAGATATGCAGTTTGAATCCCTGATTCAGCAACATTATCATCATCACAGAGTGGAGGATAGCCCAGTGTAGCTCTGATGGAGTTAGATATCCATTTGGCATGGTCAGAGCTAGCTTTGACTAATACTCTCTCCCCCTTTATGACTTCTCTGGCCATATGATCTCTGACATCATCCTTTTGAAATCTTATTTGACTGTCCAATATTGATTCCCTCTTTAAAATGGTTTTAGCTTTTGCAGTTGTTCAGAGATAGCTTCTGGGAGGCTTGAATTGCAGTCTTGACAGCAGTAATCTCGCTTGAAATACTTTATCAAAGTCAGCCTTAACTGCAGCAGCGATGTAGAATGTTCAGCAGTCTTATTCTTCAATTCAGTGACTATAGCATTGTGTGAAGCAGTCAAGTTGTCATTCATCCTTAACTGATTTTCCAGTACATACCTTGCTTCAATGCTATATCATCTACTTGGGCTTTGATCTTCTCCTGGTGTGTTGCCAGATAGACCACTGCATTCCCACCTTGTGGAAGCAGTCTGTCATCTCTTCTTGTTGAGATTCATCTCAAACCTTATAGACTTTATTTCCTGTGCAAGATCAAACTGTATGGTCTTGTGCCCTTCATCCACATAAGTCTCAATTGCTTTCTTTGCTCATCCAATTTGATCTGTAGTGCAATCAGTAAAGCACTATAATCAACAGTTGGAGCTTGTTGAACTATAGGCTGTGGGGGCATGGATTGCAAGGCTTTCTTATAACTCTGACTTCTCCTCTTGAAGACATAGAGTTTCTTCTTCTTAGCCTTTGCAGCCTCATTTCTTCAGATTCTGAAGTGCTGGCTATTTCAACCCTTTCCTTAGGGCTTGGAGGTTTGTTAGCTTGCACATCAGGTGCTTTCTCACTTTCTGGCCTTAAAGGCTCTTCCAGAACTGTCAGTTGCTCCCCCTCAGCAGCAGCACTCTTATCTTCAGCAGCAGCATCCTTGTCTATGTTAAATCTTCTTGATCTAGATTTAGAAACAAATCTTCCATTGTATATTCAGGTGGAGACTGTGCAGGAGAAGTTCTTGGTTCTTCACCACTTGAGAAGAATCATCTTGAACTACAGCAGATGTGTCTTCTATAACAACATCTGGAACTTGAGTATTCAGCTGAGTTTGCTGAAAATCATCAGACAAATTAGCATCTTCTATAATATAGTTCTAAAGTTTTTAGGTCAGTGAGTACCTCTTGTATGATGGTGGTGGTTGCTCACTGTCCAGTGTAGATGGTTCCTCTACAACTGGTGCTCCCCTGGCTGTGATCCCTATGGATGGGGCTAGCTTGAGCAGCTCCCCCTGGATCTCAGCTATATCTTGAGCAGCAGGGGTCTTCTCTGCAGCCGCTTCCTCTTGATCATCAGGAGTGAAAACAACTTGTTCTTCACTCCCTGAACTGCTGGAGGACTCCTGTGCCACAGGAGCTGTCTTTCCTTTTTTCTTAGGAGGAATCTCCTTCTCAGTAACTGGCTTCTCTGGGGTTGCCACTTCCTTGGACAATACCCTGTCCCATCTGGAAAAGATCCTTTGATCCATTTTCCTCATGTGGTTTATCTTGTCCTGCAGCAGTATTCATTACTTCTGGTATGGTAACCAGCTAGGTAGAGACTAAGTATTCTGCCCAGGTTGGGCTTCTTTCAGACTCTCCTTGATCTTGTCAAAACCACTATTGACCAGTCTGTTTTAGAGTGAATATGATAGTCATAATTCCAAACATATAGGCAGACACTCTGTCATGCCCTCCAGTTTGCTGAGTAAGACTTTTCCTACAATCTCAGACATGAACTTCCCTTGATTATTCATGCCTTTCCTGTTGAATACAGATCCTATCTTCATCTTAGGATCAAGTCCACACCAGGTAAAGCTTCCTGGTCTTGGATGCAGTTACTTCTTCTTTATCTTGTGTTTTAGGTAGCTGGAGTACCTTCCTCAGACTTTTTGGTGAAACCTTGACCTTAGTCCCATGAACTATGGATTTGATTCTGAATCCAGATTCATCGACTGCAGCTCCATTAAGGAATTCAAGCACTTCTTCTTCCAAATCTTGTAGGTTCAGACCAAGATATTCTAGTCCAGAATCGGTGACTAGGGTTACTACAGCCTGAATTTTGCATCTGCGTCGTCGAACGCGCCGCGCACTAGCTCATAGCCCTCGTTAACGTTCTCCTCAAGCTTAGGTGCCATTAGGGTTTGTAGAATTTGTCTTAGAAAAGAGAGGTGTCGACACAGTAGTTTTGGTCTCGAAACTTTGAAAGCGTGTCGACAAATAAAGACAGAACCCTATTTATACCTGTCTGATTTTGAAGATGAACAGGCGGGACAGCTAGCTTAACATGTGTCGACACTGACAATAAGTATCGACACTGACTTATAATTGTCTCGACACATATGTGTCGACACAAGTTTAGTCAACAGATTTTATGTGTCGACACTTGGTTATGTGTCGACACAACATAACTCGACACATTGTCGAGACTTTTACTTAGAAAAATTCTGAGTAAAACTTAAGTGTCGACACCATATTGGATGTGTCGACACCTACTTGACATGTGTCGACACTAACATTCTGAAGTGTCGACACCACATTCCTAGATGTGTCGACACCTTTCTCCTGAAGTGTCGACACCACTATTCTGTGTCGACATAGACTTGTCTATGTGTCGACACCTTTTTACTTAGCCAATTTTCTATTCTGTAAACTTAGTCTAAGTTTATCATTCCTAGTTCAATTTTGAATCTATTGAACTTAGCTTCTTCTAGGGGCTTAGTAAACATGTCAGCTATTGAATATCAGTTTTTACATATTCAAGTGAAATATCTTCTTTTTACATGTTCTCTAAGAAAGTGATATTTAATCTCAATATGTTTTGTTCTACTATGAGATACAGAGTTATTAGCTATTGAAATAGCACTTGTAGAATCACAGTAAAGTGGAGTTCTACTTACCTGAAATCCATAGTCCTCTAGCTGATGTTGAATCCACAGAAGTTGAGCACAGCAACTTCCTGCAGCCACATACTCTGACTCAGCTGTGGAGATAGCCACACTAGTCTGCTTTTTGCTGCTCCATGAAATTAGTCTCCCCCTAGGAATTGACAGGTTCCAGTAGTACTCTTTCTATCCTCTTTGCATCCTGCAAAGTCTGCATCTGAATAACATGTTAGATCAAAGTCTCCATTCCTAGGGTACCAGAGGCCTAGATAGGGAGTGCCCTTTAGATATCTCAAATTCTCTTGACTGCAGTCAAGTGTGACTCTTTAGGGCAGGCTTGATACCTTGCACAACACATGTAGCATACATGATGTCTGGTCTACTAGCAGTCAAGTATAATAGGGAGCCAACTATCCCTCTATACAAGGTTTCATCTACAGGTTTCCCTGCATCATCCTTGCTAAGAGACATACTTGACCCCATAGGAGTCTTCATGGTACTGGATGAATCCATACCATACTTCCTTATGAGTTCTAGGGTGAACTTTGACTGACAAATGGACAAACCACTCTCAGTCTGTTTAACTTGGAGACCCAAGAAAAACTTCAGCTCTCTCATGCTACTCATTTCAAACTGACCTTGCATAAGTTTTGCAAACTTTTTGCAAAGGCTGCTTTCAGTAGACAAATATAATGTCATCTACATATATTTGGACTAGTATGACTTTGCCTCTAGATTCCCTAAGGAATAGAGTCTTATCTATTTTCCCCTTGAGAATTTGTTCTCAATGAGGAAACTAGATAGGGTTTCATACCAAGCCCTAGGGGCTTGCTTTAACCCATATAAGTTTTCCTAAGTCTAGAACATGATGAGGTAGAGTTGGATCAACAAAACCTGAAGGCTGCTCCACATAGACTTCTTCTTAAGATTACCATTTAGGAATGCTGACTTGACATCCATCTGGTAAACCTTGATCCTTGATAGGTTGCATAGGCCAAGAACATCCTTATGGCTTCCAGTCTGGCTACTGGAGCAAAGGTTTGATCAAAGTCAATACCTTCTTCTTGCCTATATCCTTTAGCAACCAGTCTATCTTTATTCTTAATGATGACCCCTTGTTCATCCATCTTATTCCTGTAGATCCACTTAACTCCTATTACATTGTGGTCTTTAGGTTTAGGAACAAGTTCCAAACCTTGCACCTCTTGAACTGATTAAGCTCTTCTTGCATTGCTTCAGTCCATTGTGGATCTTGTATTGCTTCTTCAAATTCTTAGGTTCAACTTGTGACAAAAAGCTGGAATAGATTGCAGCATTTGATTTCTGCTCCTTGTTTGAACTTCTTGTCTTGGATCTCCAATAATCAGCTCTACTGGATGATCTCTAAGATGCCTGTGGGCTGGAGGCATCCTCACTTCAGGTTGAACCACTTCAGCATCTGCATCATGTTGTACTCCTTGGATTTCTTCAGCAATTGGCACATGTAGTTCTCCCCCTGGACAGCAGCTACTCTCCTCTCCTTGCTGTCTTGCACAGGCACTTCTTCTATAGTAAGCTTGTCCATTTTCTTTGTAAACCTGTGGGCTGCATACATGCTAGACAACTCATTATTAATAAGTTTAGTCTCATCAAAAACTACATGTACTGATTCTTCTACAACTTGTGTAGTCAAGTTGTAGACTCTATAAGCCTTACTATTATTGCTGTACCCAACAAAAATTCCCTATTGGGACTGGCAGCAAACTTAGTTAAGTAAGACTTCCATTGTTAAGTATGAAGCATTTGCAACTAAAGATCCTGAAGTAGGATAGGTTTGCTTTCCTGCCTTTCACAACTTCATAGGGGGTCTTGTTTAGCCCTTTAGTGATGGTAGCCCTATTTATAACATGGCATGCAGTGTTAACTGCTTCAGCCCAGAAATACTCTGGCAGTGATGTATCACTAAGTAGGGTCCTACCAGCCTCTATCAAGGTTATATTCTTCCTCTCAGCAATGCCATTTTGCTGAGGTGTTCTAGGTGAAGAGAATTCTTGAAATATCCCAAAGCCTTCACATAGTTTTGTCATGCTTTCAGACTGAAACTCAGTACCATGGTCACTTCTAATCTTAACCACAGTATTATTTAGTTCATTCTGAATTTCTTGACAAAGCTGTAGAAGACACTAGGTGTTTCAGATTTCTGTCTTAAGAAGAACACCCAGGAAAACCTTGAGTAGTCATCTACAACTACAAGGGTATAAACCTTCCTACCTAAGCTGTGAACTGACATTGGACCAAAGAGATCCAAATGCAAGAGGTACAAACACCTCACAGCATCTTTGTTTTCTATGCTTTTAAAGGTGGATTTAGTCTGCTTGCCCTTTTGACAAGCTGAGCAAATGCCATCTTTAACACACTTAACTTGAGGATCATTCCTCACTAACTCTTTGCTAAAGAGTTTGCTAATAGTCTTGTAGTTAAGATGGGCTAGCCTCTTGTGCCATTTGACACAATGAGAGACTGTCTCATCAGCTACAAGACAAACTGGAGAACCATTGTTCTCAATCATAATGTCTAGGCAGTAGACATTCCTCTTCCTATATCCTGTCAAAATAATCTCTTGATCACTTGACCTCTTGATATAACAACCATTTTTAACAAATGAGATGTCATACCCTACATCACTTAATTGACTTATACTTATTAGGTTGTGTTTCAACCCTTTAACATAAGCCACTTGAGTAATGATAACTAAGTTTGAAGAAATGTTACCAAACCCTTTGATGATTCCTCTTTTCAGAACCACCAAAGGTCACTTTAGGACCATTTTTGATTGGAATGTAGTCCTTCAGTAGTCTCCTAGTTTCAGTCATATGTCTGGAACATCCACTGTCCAAGTACCATGTAGGGGTATGGCCACTTGGACTCACCTGCAAAACAAATTAATGAACCTTAGAACCCAAAGTATTCTTGGGTCCTTGGTGATTGTTAGTTTGCAATTTGACAAACCTACCTACTGGCTTTCCAACAGGTAGTTTGGAACTCACTTTGGCACTCACATTGTGCCAACAGTCTACTGCAAAATGGCCAACTTTGCCACAGCACCAACATTCAAATTTATTGTACCTTTGCTTAGGTACTGCCTTGGCTGTCTTGACTACAACAGGCTTGTTGAATGTTGGGGCTTTGTCCTTGGACTTATACTTGGACTGCTCAGTCCCTGCAGGTCTAATAAAGCCCAGTCCAGCTTTACCCTTGTGATGAACAAATTCATCAATTATGGGTAACACTGACTTAGGTTTAGAAAACCTAGCAACCAAGTCCTTCTCCTTCTGAAGATTGTTCTCCAGACACTTAATTTGATCATTCTTAAAAGTGATAGTTCCCATCTGAATCACTGTTATGTGTTTCAGCCTGGCTATCTCATTCAGTTTTTGATCAAATTGCTTCTCAAAATCTGTTGCAGCAGCTTTAAGATCAGCAATTTCCTTTGCCTGACTTTTGGCAAGGGACTTGCTTTTCTTGTAAGCTTGCAACAGCACTCTATATTCATCTATAAGTTGATGAATATCATCCTCAGACTCAGATACATTCTCATCACTTGATGAAGAAGAATCTGAATCTGAACTAGAACAAGAAACTGAATTTAAACTTGAACTTTGTACCTGACTGGGTCCTGGCTGCTCCAGGATTTTGGCACTGTCTGTCAAAGCCATTAGCCCTTGGCAATGACTGTCTTCTTGTTCATAAATTGACTCCAAGATCTGCATGAATTCTTCCTCTTCTTCTTCAGCAAACAGCCCTATGTAGGCTTCAGCCTCAGACTCAGTTTCTGAAGAAGAGATATCTGATAGAGTCTTCTCCTTCTTAACAACAAAAGACTTTTCTTTCTTCCCTTTGAAGTGAGTCTTTTTCCTGTCACCAGATTCCTTTTCTCTTCTCTGGACAATCTGCAATAACATGGCCCTGTCTATTGCAGCAATAACAAACAATCTTTGAACCAGTTGCCTTGCTTGATTTTGTCCTTTTCTTGTCATTCTTTGAAGACCTCTTTTTTTGATAAGAGTCTTCCTTTCCTTGTGATGTAGAAGGCCTTGACCTCCACTGTTTCTTTTTCAAAAACTTCTGAAAGTGTCTAGTGAAAGCAGCAAAGTCTTCATCACTTTCACTGCTCTTAGACTTTGTGCTGACAGACTCATCAGACTCTGATTCAACTACCTCTGGAGGTGGAGTTGAAGACTTATTCCTGCACTTTCTGGGAACTTCTGTCTTGAAAGCAACAGTTCTTTCTTTGTGCTCAGTCCTTGTTGATTTCTCCTCCTCTTTTCTCACTGTTAACTGCATTTCATAAGACAATAGCTTGCCAAACAGTGTGGGAGGAGAAATTTCCTCCAACTTAGTCATTTCTCTTATGGCACAGATCTTGGTGTCTCAATCTTTGGTTAGGGACCTTAGGAACTTGTTATTTAGTTCATAGTTACTAAACTCTCTTCCATAAGACATGAGTTCATTAACTATTCTGTAAAATTTCTTATAGCACTCAGTGATGCTATCACCCTTTCCTTGCCTAAAGCTTTCATACTCCTGATTTAGCAAGGACTTTCTATCTTGCCTAACTTCTTCAGAACCTTCCATATAGACAATGAGAGTATCCCACATCTCTTTTGCTATTTTACAGTGAATTAAGTTCTGAAAAGTTGCATCATCAATGACACTCACTATTATGTTCTGTGCCCTCTTGTCCATGGTGGCCAGGACAATTTCATCCTTAGTCATCTCAGAGAAATCCTTTGGAGTTCTCTGGTTTGCATCTAGAACTGAAATCTTCATATGCACATAAGACCCTTCCTTTACTGTGATGTAGATTCTAGGGTCTGAGGTCTCCATAAATAGCCTTACCCTTTCTTTCCAGATCCCAAAGATCTCCTTCCTGCATATGGGTAATTTCATGGAACCTAATTCCTTGTGATTCTCATAGGACCCCATGTTTCTTGATTTTCTTGAATTTCTTGAATCTGTGTTGTCCCTTACACTGAATCTGCCAAACAGGATCTCCTCAGACTGTTAGTCCTTATTTTGAGTAACCTGGCTCTGATACCACTTGAAAGATATGGTACCTAAACACCTAGAGGGGGGGGGAGGTGAATAGGTGACCTAATCCTTTTCTAACTTTGTTGGCAGCCAAACAGTTATATCGCAGATTTCTGACTACTTTTGCACAGCAAACAGCAATAACAAAACATACACAGATAATCCACAACACAATCACAGCACACAGTGTTTTATAGTGGTTCCCCAAGATATGGGTACATCCACTTTCCCCCTTCGCCTATCTAGCAGTGTACTAGATTCGGCCAAACTTCTCCACTGTCTCAGAACCCAAATTGGTTCCTACACCTCAGGCCCAAAGCCTTACAACTCAGCTTTATCCCAAAGCCTACACTCAGCCAATCAAGGCCTACACTCAGCCAACCAAGGCCTACACTCAGCCAACAAGGCCTACACTCAGAGATCTCTATCTCCTACACTCAGGCTAACAAGCCCTACCCTCAGCCTTTATAAATACAGGCTTACAATTCACTCAGATTCAATGGATCCTACAAGTTAAAAATGTAATACAAATAATAACTCTACAACTCAGAATTAAAGGAGGGAGTTGAGAGATTCTTGATGAGTTCTTGGAAGAACTCAGCTGGATTCACCCTGACTTAGCTTTCTTCAAAGCTTCTTGAGTAGAACTGAATAAGACTGAATCCTCTGCAGTTGTTCCTTGACCTCTGCCACTTAAGATCCAGACTGAATCTGAATCCTTCTTCTCAGCCTAGTTCCAAAGGCTGATTTCTTGGATGGAGCCCTCTCTCTCCAACTTCTTAAATCTGCACTTGAACTGCTAGATCTTCTTGTGTTGATACTCTTTGTACCACTATAATAATTACTTCAACAATAATCTGATCAACAACTTCAACAACTCTGAACCACAGTTTCTGTAAACTGTAGGTGCCTATTTATAGGCTTTCTTCATGGTAACCGGCTGGACTGGTCCATAACTGACTTATGATATCTCTGACAGGTGCTGTAGACCGGCTGGAACGACAGCTGTCAAATCATCCAGTCATTTCTTAAATTCTCTAACTGTCTGAAAGTGTCAAGACTTTCTGTCTTTAAGTGTCGACACTTATAGACCAAGTGTCGACACATGCTTTGTAAGTGTCGACACAAGTCTACAAGGTGTCGACACATATCCTTGTATGTCTCGACACAGATTCTTCTTCATGTGTCGACACTGAAATTGAGTGTCGACACAAGTACTTGTTCTTCTAGCTTTTGCTGAATTCTTCTATGTGTCGACACATCTCCTTTGTGTCGACACATCTTCTTGTGTTGAATCTGTCAAGTGTCGACACTGCTTCTTGGTGTCGACACATAGTCTTCTATGTTGAATCTTGCTGAGTGTCGACACAGCTCCTTGTGTCGACACACCTTCTTGTTGTTGAGACTTCAGCTGAGTGTCGACACATTCCCATAGTGTCGACACTTGTACTTAGAATAATTTGTTGTTCTTTCTGTTCTTTGCTAAGTGTCGACACAGCTCCATGTGTCGACACTTTCTTCCAGTGTTGAGTATTCAGCTGTGTGTCGACACATTGTTCTGGGTGTCGACACATACTTCAAATGCTGACTCTTCTGTTGAGTGTCGACACATTGTGCTGGGTGTCGACACTTACTTCAAGTGCTGACTCTTCTGCATAGTGTCGACACATTGTGTTGGGTGTCGACACTTTAACTTAGTCTCTGCAGACTTTTGCTGAGTGTCGACACAGCTCCAAGTGTCGACACTTTCTGGTGTAGACACAGCTTCACTGGGTGTCGACACAGCTCCTTGTGTCGACACTTTCTGTCTGCACTTTTCTTCACTGAGTGTCGACACAGCTCCAAGTGTCGACACTTTCTGTCTGGTGTCGACTCTGCATCCCAGGTGTCGACACAATGACTCCAAGTGTCGACACTGCTTGTCTGGGTGTCGACACAAGCTTTCTTAAGTGTCGACACTTTCCCTCTGGATGTCGACACATGGACTTAGAAACTTTTTGCTTCAGTCCAGTGATTTCTTAACCTGCACAAGTAACTCAAACATACATCAAATACATTATGATGTATATCATTGAGTTGGGTGAAGCTTCTTCAAATCAGGTACATTTGACCAATGTACCCAACAGTGTGTGTTTCGATCCCAGATCAGCGCCCAAAACACCCAAAAGCTAAACCACTGCACCAAATTAAAATTATGTATATTTTGTATATTTATTTATATATATACTAAATATATATATTAAAAAATTTAAAACTCAATTCACAACTCCTGATTTGTTGAAAATTTTGCAAAATCCAGGGTGGGTAGCTGCCCACCCTGGACCCTATGTAGGTCCGCCCCTGTTCCCAACAAAAAAGGACACAACGAAAAATTAGACAACAAAAAAATGAAGCTTGCTGAAAGTGAAAAAAAACCATAGAACATGAACTTACCAGAGGTGTCGATCGATGATGCTGTAAGCATCTGCCGGAGGAAGGTTTCGGTGATGCCCTAGGCGTTGCAGGAGGAAGTATGAAGCGGTGGGGGGAAAAGATTCAAGGAGTTGAGGAGCTGAGGAGTTTTAATCGAAGAATAGAGCTTTCGGTGGGTTGCCGCTGTTGTGCGGGAGGGGACCTTTCAGGGAGAGCCCTGTTGCTACGCTGCTTTCGGCGGATTTGATGGCAGCGGGTCAAAAGCTGGTCGTCGACCTGTACGAAAGAAGCCAGGATTTATTTCTGCGGGAGATCAGGGGCGGATAATTATTCGGCGATCAAGTTGCCATATTCAACCATATTCTTGTTAAAATCCAACGGATAAAGATTTTGATTATAAAGGTTAAAATCCCACGGTGGCAAATCTAGCCACATTCTTTTAGCATGCTGACTGCGGCAAATCCAACGGTGGATGTGTAAATCTTTCTAGCAGGAGGATATGTATATCTTGCTGGAGGAGGATATTCGACAGTGACAAATCTTTGATGCAGATTGATCGTGCGGTACAAATTAAAAGATCAGTCTGCTTTTAAGATATGTATATCGCTTTATATAATAAAGATATATATATATATATATAAGAAATTAAAATTAACAATTTAATTTATAAATCTTAAAATAAATTAAGTTTATAATATAAACACTAAAATTAATTAATAAAAATAATTTAAAATATAAAATATTATTTTCAAAAATTTAATAAAAAAATATTTATAAACGCTATCGCTGTTTTGTCAAACGGTTCTCTGTTCTGCAAATACAACTATCCAAACAGATCTTCATTTTCACCAACAAGTTTCTAACAACTCAACTTACAAACCTGCAATTACAACAACTTCTCTTACAAACACAACCGCTCTTCCAGATAAAATCTTAGATGAGTGCTAACAAATGACATTTTTGTCGTGGACCCTAACGATGTTTTTGTTTAATCTCTTCAGGTCAAATAAGCTGCGAACGCAGTCTTAGGGTGAAAAGTGATTATAATAAATTTGTTGGAGGGTGCAAAATATCATAAATATAAATTTGAAAGCAACATGCCAAACATATATAATTGAGAAAAAATTTATATACGTGTAGCGTTTCTACTTTTCAGGGCGCGAAGTGTATTTTTAGCACAAAATACAGTTTTTTTTTAAAATCACAGAATATTAATTTACTTATTTTTATATTCATTTTAAAATCTCATATATATATGTGTTACATTATGAAAGTACACATATAAAAAAATATTTTTTAAATATCATCACAATTATAAATTACGTACGTTTTTACATTATAAATATAACTATGATTTAAATTACAATATTAATTTCAATTAAAATATTGTCCCCAACCGTCCTTCCCCTGCAGAAAATTCTCTCCTATAATTGAGAGTGCTGGCCTGTCAAATATGACGCGGCGGTGGGGGATAGGTGCTGCCGTGCTGCTGGACTGTCGATCTTAGGTGCTCCGGGGTCGTCTGAGAAGCGTCGGGAAATGCCCACGAATGCGATTTTTTTGGGGGATTTAGGGTTCCGAGTCGATCCATGATGGCGGCGGTGACCACGGTGGCCGCCGGAATGGCCGTCCTGTTGTGTATCGTGCTGAGCCGGCCGTGCACGGAGAAGCATGGGGAGGAAGACGGGGATGAGAAGGGGATCGCCGGCGGAAGAATTACCATAGAACAGAGGAAAGGAGCGGCGGAGATGGAGAGAAGATTGTCTTGGTGCCCGGCTGAGGCACCTTCGACTTGGCAGGAAGCGATGGCGATGGTGGCTCAGACGATCTGCTTCACTTACTCGGAAACCCTGCGCAAGTGGCCGATCGGAGATTTGGCCTTCGGCATCAAGCTTCATATGAGAAGGCAGGTATGTGGATTCAGTTTGCCAGGAGTGAGGCCGGTTTGTAGATTTCCTTGCTGGCTTGTTCTCTTTGTCCCTTTTAGGATACTTCGGGGATGGTGATATTATTTGGTTACTTGATCCTTGTTACTTTTGGTTTACTATTATTATTATAGACAGATAATAATTCGAATCATAAGAATCTCATGGTTCCCATTTTGATTTTGTAAGTCTAGATTTCAAATATGTCAAAAGAAAACTGACTGTGTTTTCTTTTTCAATGAAAGTTTGATAACACACTAGACATAAGGTGATGAAGAGGAGACGGTTGAAAACTGGAACTAGAATTTACTGTAAATTGTTATAAGCTATGTAGAAAATTTGGAATTGGAAACATCAACAACTATTATTGCTAAATTTCAACACATCATTACAAAAGGTGCGGGGGATGGCCGGAGGTGGTAGAAGTGTGGGTAAAGGGCTGAAAGGGCCAATGTTGATGGCTGGGCACTCTGGCGGCCTTGGGAGCAGCGGAGCATCGACATGGGATGGTTGGAAGGCTCTTCAGAGTTAGGTGTGGGTTGATTGGCTAGATGGAGGAGACACAACCGCTGGGGGGGGGGGGAGCTATTAAGCGCCACTGGGATTGTCGGCCGATCGGTCGGCGGGATCGTTGCTGCCAGGGTGGAGGAAAATGCACTGGAGTCGTCGGCCTGCTGGAGTAGTCGTGGGCTGTCGAGGGATGCTCGGGGTTTTTAGTTGTCGGGTGTTGTTGTTGCTGGAGTTGTCGTGGGTTGTCGATCATCCACGGGTCCGAATTGCTTGATATTGACGAGGTCGCCCAAGGGATTGCTGCGGAGAGGTGAGCCAAAATGTAGATTGCAGGAGTGCTCGAAGGTTGCCCAATTTAAACAAGGAGTCTTCTGATTCAGGTGACCATACCATAACTGGGCTGAGCCAAAGAGGTGGAAGGAAGCCAACCCGATCCAATCCTCCAACTATGTGAGCTGGTTGACAAAGAACTGCTCATATTGCGTGAGCCAAGACAGGGGATCACTCTTACCGTCAAACAGGGGAAAATCCAACTTCATGTAACGCGGAACACCGCCTTCTGTGAACTGAGGCATGCAGGAATCATAGGGCACAATGAACGACAACTTGTGCTGATTAGAACTCGTCACGGGTGGTGTGATGTCTTCGGGGGTGGGGTGGGGCAGAGGCAAGCCATCTATGTGGGAAGCCAGAGACGCGAGTGAGGCTTGTTGTTGAACCTGAATGACCATCAACTTTTGATGGCCTCCATAATGCGAGCGAGAATAAGACCGCTCTCTTCCATGGTTGCAAAAGGTGTGCAGGAGCTGGCCAAAGGTGGTAGAAGTGGAGGTAGATGGTGGAAGGATCGATGTTGATGGATGAGCACTCTAGAGATCGTGGGAGCCGCAGAGCAGCGGCGTGGGATGTTTGGAAGTCTTCAGAGGTAGACGTGGGCTGGTTGACCGGTTGGAGATGGTGACACATTTACTGGAGATGAGGTGTTAGGCGCTGCTGGGATGTCGGTTGATCAGTTGATAGAATCGTCACTGCCATGGTATAGTCAATAAGCACTAAAGTCGTTGGCCTGCTGGAGTTGTCACGGCTGTTAAGGGACGCTCGCGGTCGTCAGCTGTCGTTGTTGGCACCGCCGTTGCTGGAGTTGTCGTTGGCTGTCGGCCGTCGCTGTAGGAAGGGGAAATCGATGGAAATGAGTTCCCTGGTTGCCGATATTTTACTGTATGCGATGACTCAATTCAAATGCAGCAGTTGGAGGAGGAAGGAGGCTTTGATGCCAAAATGTTGTGGGCTTTTGTTCGAGAGCGAGTGTGCGGTCATGAGAGGGAGAAGTCTCAGATAGGATCTTCTTGACCCTTCGTTGACCTAACCTTCCCAAAGGCGGACAATGGGAGCCGAGTTCGACCAAGAGAGGAGGGGAGAGGGGAGGCCTGCTTAACTCTAACCCTAGCTTAAGAAGACGAGAGGAGAAAGAGAAGATTCAAGAGAAGAGAAATTAAGTTTCATTCATCATATCCCACAAACATTGTGAGAGGGAAAGTTCCACAAAATTACAAAAATGTCTCTCACCCAAACTTATGACACGCGACAAATAACAATGCGGAAAAGTAAAGATGCAATTCAAAAGAAGATACACGTTGTCCCAGACACACATTGTCCCAGACACGCGTCGTCACCCGCATCATGAGCTCATAACATACCACAAGATAGCAATCCATACTATGATAATATGTGTTTAAAACAGTTTTCATTGGTCAGTGTTCTGACTATTGATCTATTGGAAGGGCTATGAGGATTTAAGATGCAAAATAAATTAATTAAGTGCTCATACCAAATAAATTTTTTCTAAAATCTTTTATCCTCTTCTACACTTTATAGCCTCAAATTTTGCCAAACTAATGTCATCAAATTTGCATTAATATTGAAGTAAAAGCTATTATGCTAACAGAATGATGTCTTAAAGTAGTAGACTATCATAGCACTTCTTTTCTCTGCGTTGGTTTACTTTTTGCATTACGATTGATCTGTAATTATTTTATTGTTTTTACTAATTGACTGGTAACGTTATGTTTGCTGGTCTATGTCGTTGAACAATCAGCATAAAAATGCTTTTTTTTTTCAGGGCTTAGAAGTGGCAAATGTATTTACGGGGAGCAATTGTCTTAAACTACAAGAATCAGAACTTCTGGATGACTTGATTTTCTTCTCAAGGTTGTTGGATCTATGTATATTATTTTCCAAGAAACCATTCTCAGTCTTTTTAAAATGCTCTGACTGTTGCCCAGAGGATATTCTTTTTCGAAAGCATAAAGCAGAGGCGCGTAAGCATAAAGCACAGGAGTACATTATTTTCATTTCATGATTTTTGAAATATTGTATTTCTTATGACCTATACAAAATTCAAATGATCTACCACTTAAAATTCTTTATATGAATTTCTTCCGAATCTATGCAGTTGTTAAAGCCTGCTTTTCTTCTTTTACGTGATAAAAGTTCGAAATGTATTCTTCTTATTGTTCGGGGGATGCATAGTATCAAAGATACATTGACTGCTGCAACTGGTTTGGCAGTTACTTTTCACCATTCATTTTTTGATGAGTATGGTGCTACCAAAGTGGTTTTGGGATATGCACATCACGGAATGGTTTCTGCCGCCCATTGGATCGCAAAATGTGCAACTCCTTATATTCTCAAAGCAATTGGTCGGCATCCTTCCTACAAAGTTAAGGTAGATTTATTCCTCATCAGTTAGCATTTGTACAATCAAGTAAGTGTATCATTGATGTCTCTAAAGTTTTTTTTTTCCAGAGTTGCTTCAGAATTTGAATAGTTTGAGCTATCTCATACTGGGGATTCTCACATCTTCCAGTTTTTATCCATAAAGAGTGCTCCATACGTATCTGAAATAATAATTTGAAAAATGTGCTAACTTGTTTCTAAAATCCTTGTTTCCATTTGCTTCTATGCATATAATACTGTAGGCATGCCTATTGATGGCGAATGTGCTTGTGGTGGAATCCTAAAAATAATCTTGGGTGTTGATTAGTGAGGTTTAACCAAATTATAATGCACACAAACAAATATGACATTCAACATCCGCACGTAATAATTAAATTAATGGTTGTTAGAAAAGTCCATGTAAAAAAGCTCATGTTTGTGGCCCATTTAGTATTTTATTGTTTCTCTTTATACATTAGTCCCACACCGTGTATAGGGGACTCGTCTCTCTTTCTGTTAAGCCTCCAAACGAGGCTAGGCTATTTGGGCAACATTACCAGCGGCGGCAACGGCGCGTGCAAGGCAACAACGGGGCTGAACCAATGGGTTCAGCCCACTCTTCTTAAAAGATCGGCTCAAGGGGGCTGAACCACATTTGGTTCAGCCCCATGGGGGCCGGCCGGCCCCCGGTTGGCCGGCCTTGGGTCCCGGGTTATATATACCCGAACCCCTCTCTTTTGGAGTATGCAAGAATTATCCAAGGTATTTCCTTCCTCCCTCTTTTCAACCCTAATCTCTATCTTCTTCCTCTAGTTCTTCTTCTTCCCTAGTACGTGCACAACAATTGGTATCAAAGCATTCCTTCCTCCATCATGGCGACTACACGCTCGCAAGAGGAGAATGACCGCTTGGAAACCCTAGAGGAGAATTTGATGGGGCTTACCGATTCGGTAGCCGCCATCGAAGAAAATGTCAAAACGTCCACTCAAAGGTTGGAAGAGCGAATCGACGACCGCTTGAACAATATCATGACGCTATTAGCGCAAAATTTGAAGGGCAAGGAGGTGGCGGAGGAGGAACCGGGCGGATCTACAGGGAATAGGTCGGAAATGCCCAGACTTGGTGGATCGGGTGCGGGAAGCGCCGGATCGGGGGCTGCGGGCGTCGGATTGGGTGCTGCGGGCCAGGCGGGGCTGGATCGGGTGCGGCGTACCACGGAGGGGCCGGATCGGCCTGGGGCGGCATCGGTTGGTCGGGATCGGGGTCTGCGCATACGCAGGGGCCCGGATCGGCAGCTGTCGGCGTTGGCTGGGCTGGATCGGGGGTGGCGAGCATGCAGGGGGTCGGGTTCGTCCCGGCGGGCTACATCGGCGCGGGAAATGCCGCAGGCGGCTCCAGCGGGGTCGGCTGGGCATCAGCGGCCCCTGTGAGGCTCGGATCGGGGCCGGCGAGCCATCAGGGCGGCGGGGTTGGGCCGGGTGGCTGCGGCATGGCTGGGGGTGGCTTCGGAGTGGCTGGATTTGGGCCGCCAGGCCTGGACATGGCCGGTAGGGGTGTCGGCTTCGCAACTGGTCTTGACGGAAGGACTGGGACTTTTACCGAGCACGCTCCTTGGAGGCAAGGTCGGGATGGGTTGTTACCCCCACCGGCAGGAAGAGGGCAACCACCAGGCTTTGGTAGAGGGGTGCAGTGGGGAGAAGGGGGCCTTTCCGTCATGGGGCCCCAATGGCGGGGGAACGCGGCCAAAGGCCGTACATGGCTCCCAAGTTGACTCAGATGAATTTCCCTCGGTACAGTGGGGGCGACGCTTTGGAGTGGGTGCAAAAAGCTGAGTTGTTTTTCAGCTATCAGGAGGTGCCAGAGGCTCAGTGGGTGCAGCTAGCGTCCTTCCATCTGGAGGACGACGCGTTCCAGTGGACACAGTGGTTCTTGCGGGGACGGGAGTATGTTCCGTGGGAGGAGTTTGTGGAAGGCTTCACGGCTCGGTTTGGGCCTTTGGAGTTTGAAGACTTTGAGGCGCTTTTACAGAAGCTACGGCAGAAGGGTACAGTGATGGAGTACAGAACGGAGTTTGAGAAGTTGGCCAACAGGTTCAGTGGGAAGAAAAGACACTCATCAACTGTTTTGTTTCAGGACTGAAGGATCACTTACGCGATGAGGTTCATGCCTACATGCCCCGTAGTCTGAACCACGCAATCAGCTTGGCGCGCATCCAAGAGGAAAAAGTTAAATAGGCAACGAGCCCGCAGTATGGCACGACACACTACTACACCAGCCGCGGCCAGGAGGGAGACCCCAGTGGCCGGCCGACCGACGGTGACACGGTTGTCTTGCAACGAGTTACAAACTCGGAAGGAGAAAGGCCTTTGCTTTAATTGTGATGAGAAATTTACGCCGGGACACAAGTGCCAGAAGGTCCAGGTCTTTATGTTGCATCAGGAGGAGCGGCTGGAGGAGGACGAGTTTCCGGAGGAGGAGCTGGAGTTTGGGGGGGACTTAGACTTGACGGAGTTGGGTGTGTCCCTACATGCCATGGAAGGGTGCAATCCACCTCCGCTTACTATGCGGCTGGCGGGGTGGATTCGACAGGAGAGGGTGACCATTCTGGTGGACAGTGGGAGTACTCATAATTTTATTCATCCAGATGTGGCACAACGGGTGGGGCACGTGATTGACGTTGGAGCGGCGTTCCAGGTTATGGTTGCAGACGGCAGCAAGCTACAGTGCCAGGGAGTATTGAAGGCAATGGAGCTTCGAATGCAGGGTTATGTGGGCTGCACGGATGTCTATCTCTTACCGATCCGAGGCTCAGATATGGTGCTTGGCGTGCAGTGGCTGCAACAGTTGAGGAGGGTGACCTTTGACTGGGACCAGATGACGATGGAGTTCTCGCAGGGGGGGCACCAGTTCTGTTTGAAAGGGCTCCGATCTTCTCCGGTCAAGGAGATCTCCATTCGCAGCCTACAGCAGCTTCAGGAGTCCAGTAGTCTGATGACGGTCTTGTTGGGGGTGAGGTCTGACGAGGATAGACCGACGGAGGTTCCTGACCAGATGCGGGCATTAGTGGAGGAATATGATGACATTTTCCAGGAACCGGGGACGCTTCCACCATCACGGTTCCGTGATCACCAGATTGTGCTCCAGACGGGGGCGGAGCCGCCCAACACTCGCCCTTACAGGTATCCCCACATGCAGAAGGCAGAGATCGAGGGTAGTGTGAAGGAAATGCTTGTGGCCGGCATTATACGGCCTAGTACCAGTTCCTTCTCAGCCCCAATTATTCTGGTTAAAAAGAAGGACGGATCGTGGCGTTTCTGCGTAGATTACCGTGCCTTAAACAGTGTTACCGTGAAGAACAAGTTTCCGATTCCCGTGATTGAGGAGCTGTTGGACGAGTTGCGTGGGGCGACTAGATTCACGAAGCTGGATTTGCGATCCGGCTATTACCAGATCCTTATGAAGGAGGAGGACGTGCATAAGACGGCTTTCAGAACTCATGACGACCACTATGAGTTCTTAGTGATGGCGAATGGCTTGACGGGGGGACCATCTACTTTTCAGGCCAATATGAACGAGATTTTTCGGCCATTCCTGCGACACTTCGTCTTGATCTTCTTTGATGACATTCTGATCTACAACGCTACTTGGGAGGATCATTTACGTCATGTGGCTCATGTCTTATCTACTCTTCGGCAACATAAGCTCTATGCTAAGAGGTCCAAGTGTTCTTTTGGACAACAGGAGGTGGAGTACTTGGGGCATCTAGTTTCCGCGGATGGGGTGAAAGCCGACCCACGGAAGATCGAGAGTATGCTTTCTTGGCCACGACCTCTGACCGTTCGGGCGCTGCGAAGGTTCTTGGGCCTCACTGGGTACTACCGGCGTTTTGTACGGGATTATGGGAAGATTGCTCGGCCACTTACGCAACTGCTTCAGAAGGATGCTTTCTCGTGGCAGGATGAAGCCGAGACCGCCTTTCAGGCGTTGAAGCGGGCGATGACGATGACTCCAGTGCTGGCACTTCCCGATTTCACTAAGGAGTTTGTGGTCAAGACGGATGCTTCTGGCGTCGGCATGAGAGCGGTCTTGATGCAGGAGGGCCGACCGATCGCTTTCTACAGTAAGGCCTTGGCTCCACGGACACTGGGCCTATCGGTGTATGAAAAGGAGATGCTAGCGGTTATTCATGCGGTGGCCCTATGGCGGCCATACCTGCTGGGACATCGTTTTAAAATACGGACAGATCATCAGAGCTTGAAGCACCTTCTCGACCAGCGGATTTCTTCCCCCCTTCAACAGAAGTGGGTCACTAAGTTGCTGGGATATGATTATGAGATCGAGTACCGACCGGGGAAGGACAATCGGGTTGCTGACGCCCTGTCGCGCTTACCAGCGGGGGCCTTGACGCACATTTCTATGCCACAGTTGGAGTCGATGGATGAGATTCAGGAGGAGGTGCAGCGAGATCCCGAGTTACGAGTCATTGTCGAGAATCTGCGGCAGGCTCGGGAGGTGACCCCGGGTTATCACTTACAAAATGACCGACTATATTATCAGGGACGCGTGGTCATTCCTTGGCAGTCAGCTTGGAGGACGGTGATGATGCATGAGTTCCATTCGTCGTCGATGGGCGGTCACGCGGGTATTTCTCGCACTCTCCAGCGGGCTCGAGCAAATGTCTTTTGGAAAGGGATGCGCCGTGACATTCAGGAGTTTGTTCAAAAATGTGATGTCTGCCAACGGCAGAAATATGAGACCACTTCTCCAGCTGGGCTACTCACCCCCTTGGAGATTCCGTATCAAATATGGGATACGGTTTCTATGGACTTCATTGATGGGCTGCCCAAGTCGCAGGGTAAAACAGTTATCTTAGTGGTGGTGGACAAGTTGTCCAAGTATGGGCACTTCCTGGCTCTGAGCCATCCTTACACATGTGAGTCTGTGACGACTTTATTTGTTCGGGAGATTGTTCTCTTGCACGGGATTCCCCGGGCGATCATTTCCGATCGGGACCCGACTTTGTTGGCCGATTTTGGACGGAACTCTTTCGCTTGCAAGAGACTTCATTGCGTTTTAGTACGGCTCACCATCCCCAGACCGATGGCCAGACGGAAGTCTTAAATCGGGGCGTGGAAACTTACCTTCGTTGCTTTATTATGGATGAGCCAAGGACATGGGCCAATTGGTTACATTGGGCGGAGTACTGCTACAACACTTTGTATCACTCCGCTAGCAAACTCACCCCTTTTGAGGTCGTTTATGGTCGGCCACCTCCCTCCTTAAGCAGTTATGAGTCCGGCAGTACCGCCGTGCCGTTGATCGGGCACTCCATGATCGTGATCGGACCCTCGCCACCTTGCGCGAGAATCTTCGGGCGGCGCAGGATCGTATGAAAGCACAGGCAGATCGACATCGGACGGACAGAGAGTTCCAGGTGGGGGATGAGGTTTTCCTCAAAGTTCGCCCTTACCGGCAGTTGTCTGTGGCGCAGAGGACAAATTAGAAGCTGACACCCCGCTACTATGGACCCTTTCGGATCACGCGACGGGTCGGGCCAGTTGCGTATACCTTGGCATTACCCGAGGGCTCACGGATTCATCCTACCTTTCATGTTTCGTTGTTGAAGCGTAAGCTAGGTGAGGCTGTTCCGGTCTTTCCCGTGCTGCCCGAGGCTACTTCTGGCGGCGAGCTTCGCCCCATTCCGGCCGATGTACTATTGATCAAGTGGAAACGTCGAGGCACAGTGTACTGTCCAGAGCTGTTGATTAAATGGAAGGATCTCTCCGCGGAGCAAAATACTTGGGTGGACTTGCTGGAGTTCCGGGAGCTTTACCCCGATTACCCACTTGAGGACAAGCTGGCTTTTGATGGGGACAGGAATGTTAAGCCTCCAAACGAGGCTAGGCTATTTGGGCAACATTACCAGCGACGGCAACGGCGCGTGCAAGGCAACAACGGGGCTGAACCACATTTGGTTCAGCCCCATGGGGGCCGGCCGGCCCCCCGGTTGGCCGGCCTTGGGTCCCGGGTTATATATACCCGGACCCCTCTCTTTTGGAGTATGCAAGAATTATCCAAGGTATTTCCTTCCTCCCTCTTTCAACCCTAATCTCTATCTTCTTCCTCTAGTTCTTCTTCTTCCCTAGTACGTGCACAACACTTTCTCTCTCCTATATATATATGTATTCATACATTGTATATGGGTTCAACTTTTCTCTACATGGTATCAGAGCGACCGGTCCTTCCTTCGGTTTCGGGCGGACAAGTCGATTTATAACCGCCCAGCTTCTGCGATTACTCCCTTGCTATCCGCCCTCTTCTTTCTAACCATCCCCCTTCCGCGGTTACTCCCTTGTTATCGCCCCTTCTGTCTACCCATCTTCTCCTCTCCTCTCGTGGAACCACCCCCTCCTCTTTTATAGCTTTCCTCTCGTGGAACCACCCCCCTTCTCGCGCGGTCTTCCCCCTAGCCGCATCTCTCCCCTGCTGTAGCCGCGGCTAGTCTGTTGCCGATCTCTCTTCTAGTCGCAGCGACCTCTTCTCTTTTACTTGCGGCGACCTTCTTGTCGCTGGCCTCTCTTCTACTCGCGGCGACTTTCTTGTCGCTGACCTCTCTGCTGCGGATTTCTTGCCGCTGTGTTCTCCACTCCTAAACCGCGGCCTTCTCCTGTGCAGGATCCTCCTATAGCCGTTATTGTCTTGTCGCGCTGTCTGACCCAGAGTCCCTCCTGTTCTAACCGCGCGGTCTGTCGCGCGACTTGCCTTTGCCGCTGTTCTTGTCGCTGCGGATTCTTCGTAGTCCGCGCGGTTTGGGCGCATTGTGCGACTTGTCCGGCGCTCCTGCTTTGTCGCACGGTCTGTCCGGTGCTCCTGCTTCGCCGCTGTGACCTTGCCGCTTGTCTAGCCGCTGTGACTCCATGGGGTCCTCAGTTGATTCTTCAGAGCAGCCCACCCCTCCTCCTCCAGCCTGATTGCTCCTTGCTTCGGTGTTGCGTGATGAGTTGAGAATCACCACTATTTCCCTCACTGGAAAGAAGAAATTCATTGAATGAGTGCATTCTGTCCGACCTGTTCTTCAATCTAAGGGCCTTCTGCAGCACCTCACTACGGATGCTCCTTCTCCACCCACCAATGACTGGCTTCGTCATGATGGACGTGTTCAAACGTGACTCCTCAACTCCTTTGCCGATGAACCTTACCGCATGACCATGTATCATGAGACGGCCAAGGCGATGTTGGATTAACTCCATTCTCTATACTCTGACAAGGACAGTTTTCAGCACCTATATGACATCATCATAGATCTTCAGACTCTTGACACGGGTGGTGATGCTGACTTGACCTCCTTTGTTACTCAGGCTAAGACATTGGCTGAGGCCTGGATTCGTCATCAGCCCCCTACTATGGATCTAGCTTCCCAGCGTGCTCAGAAGGAAACCGTCTGTATTGTCATGATGATGGCTCGTGTCCAGCCTCATCTTCAGAGCGTTCGGGCTCAGATCCTCTCATCAGCTGCTATCCCCTCAGTCTATGATGTGTGCTCCATGCTACTCAAAGTATCACCACCTCCTGATACTACTGGACCCCCTTGCCTGCCCTCCTTCAGCGAACTTTTGCGCCCTTACTACCTCTCCCTCCTCCTGCCCGTGGTGGGCATTCAGGCTTTCGAAGGAGGGGTCGTGGTGGCCGACCACGTCTGAAGTGTTCCTTCTGCGGAAAGGATAACGGACACCTTGAGGCGACCTGCTATCGTAAAAATGGTCTTCCTCCTCATTCGGCTGCGTCTGTTGCGGCCGACAGCACCTCCGCCACTCGTGCTTACCTTGAAGAGGTTTGCCTTCAACTCCAGCAACTTCACAGCATGATCAGCTGCCCGCCTACCTCCGTTGCCTCCGCTGCCTCTATCTCCAATGAAGGCATCGCTTGTCTATCCACTAGTCCACGCTGGATAGTGGATTCAGGTGCTACTTATCATATCACCTCGGTAAAACCACCTCAATACTTGTATTCTCCACATCCTAAGTGTATAACAGTGGCCAATGCCAACACCGTTCCTGTCTCCGGCTCTGTTGATATCCTCCTCAATTCCTCTCACTCTCTGCTCGACTCTTCATATCCCGGGCTCCCCGTTTAATTTACTTTCTGTCAGTTGCCTGACTGCTAATTTGAATTGCTCTGTCACATTCACACATTCTTCTTTTCTGATGCAGGATCGACAGACGCAGAATATTATTGGTAAAAGACGACTGCAAAATGAGCTCTACCTTCTTGATGTCCCTCCTACCATCCTCTCATTCATCACATCCGTTGATTAGCATCAGCGCCTTGGGTATGATCCTCTTCCCGTGCTACAAAAGGCACTTCCAAAGATCTATCTACCCGTATTTAAGTGTGATTCATGTATTTTGGGCAAACGACACCGTTTTTCATTTCCTCCTCACTGTACTCGGAGCTCTGCTCCTTTTGTTTTAGTACATTATGATGTTTAGGGCTCGCACAAAATTACTAGTGTATCTGGTTATCGATATTTTATCACCTTTATTGATGATTATTCTCGCATGACATGACTATATTTACTTTGTGATCGTTTCAAGCTTCCCCGTGTGTTCCGAGCTTTCGTTCTTGAAACTCGCGCACAGTTTTCCACACAAATAAAAACTCTCCAGATGGATAATGCTCGCGAGTACACGAGCCTTGAATTTGACACTCTATGCTCTGAATTTGGCATTATTCACCAGACGTCCTGTGCCTATACCCCCCAACAAAACGGCGTTGCTGAACTTAAAAATCGACATCTTCTCGACGTTGCTCGCTCCCTCATGATTCACATGCAGGTCCCCAAGGCTTACTGGAACTTTGCGTTGTCGACGACATGCTATCTTATTAACCGTCTCTCTTCCTTTGTCCTTTAAATGTAACTCCGTTCAGTCTTCTCTTCCCCTCTACCCATCCATTCTCTCTCACCCCTTGCATCTTTGGTTGTATCTGCTATGTTCACCTACTTGGTCCGTTTACGGACAGTTTGGATCCTCGGGCAACCAAATACATGTTCGTCGGCTATTCCCGTACTCAGAAAGGGTATGTCTGTTATTTTCCTACTACCCGCAAAGTGATGGTTTCTGCGAATGTGACCTTCTGGGAGGATCAACCGTTCTTCTGCCCACCAAGCCCACCTATTCCACCACAATCTGTCCCAAGAACTGTCATCCCCGTTACCTCTCCTCCACCACTGCTCCTCCCTGACCCGGCTCCCGTTCTCCACAAGCCCCCTCTTATCCGTGTCTATACTCGTCGCCCTCCTCGCTCCGCCGCCCCGATGCAGTAGGCTTCGACCTCTGACACTCTGCGGCCTGCTGATCCGGTATCAGCCTCTACCGCTCATCCCATAGGGAACTATGTATCGTCACATCGCCTGTTCCTGCCGCTTCACACCTTTGCCACTTCTTTATCCTCTATTTTTGTGCCTAACTCTGTGCAGGAGGCTCTACAACATCCGTGCTGACGGACAGCCATGAACGACGAAATGACAGCCCTCTGGGCTAACTAAACATGGGATCTGTTTCCTCTTCCTCCAGGCCACACGACGGTTGGGTGTAAAAGGGTCTTTGGCATCAAGCATGCTCCTAATGATACAATTGACTGTCTTAAAGCCCGATTGGTGGCTCATGGCTTTACCCAACAACATGGTTTCGATTATGAGGAAACATTCTCTCTAGTGGCCAAGCTCAACACGGTTCGTGACCTTCTCTCTGTAGTTGTACATTGCCACTGACCCTTACATCAATTGGACATCAAAAATGCGTTTTTAAATGCTAACCTACAAGAAACGGTTTATATGCAACAATCGCCCGGGTTTGATGTGGAGTCCCATGTAGAAGTCTATTTATGGTCTCAAACAATCCCCTCGGGCATGTTTGATAAGTTTAGTAAGGCTATTCGGGAGGTTGGCTTTACTCGGAGCTCGGCAGATTTCTCTCTTTTCACTTGTCATCGAACTACGAGAACAGTTCTTCTTTTGGTATATGTTAATGACATTCTAATTACATGAGACGATTCAAAAGGAATACAAGCCGTCAAACAACATCTTAGTTCGATTTTTCAAACAAAAGATTTGGGAACCTTCAATATTTCCTTGGTCTTGAGATCACAAGACGTCCTGATGGATTTGTCCTCTCTCAACGAAAATATTGTCTCGACTTCTTCAGGATGCCGACTATTCTGGATGCAAGCCGATTAACACCCTTATGGATGTCAACCACTAGCTGTGAGCACATGCTTCTGATTCAGATCTTCTTCTTCCAAATCCAGAATACTATCGTCGACTCGTTGGAAAACTTATTTATCTAACAGTCACGAGATCAGACATATCCTTTGCTGTTGGGGTGGTCAGCCGATTTATGCATGCTCCTCGGATGTCTCATCTACAGGCCGTCGAGCGCATCTCGAGATATCCAAAATCAGCCCCTGGTCAAGGGCTGACATACAAAACTTCTTCTACTCCCACCTTGGTGGAATATTCAGACGTAGATTATGCTGGTTCACTGGATGATCGACGGTCCACCGGTGAATTCTGTACCTACTTTGGAGGTCACCTTGTGACCTGGCGCAGTAAGAAACAAGCTGTGGTTGCTAGATCTTTAGCTGAAGCTGAATACCGGTCGATGGCATCAGTTGTCTCTGAGCTTACGTGGCTTCAACGTCTTCTCGAGGATCTAGGAGTAAAACTCCCTTCACCTGCTGTCTTACTATGTGATAGTCAAACTGCTATACACATAGCGAAAAATCTGGTCTTCCACGAAAGAACGAAACACATTGAAGTGGACTGCCACTTTGTTAGGGAGAAAGTGTGAATGAAGAAGCTAGAATTGATGCATGTTCCGGGCACGGAACAAGTTGTTGATCTTCTCATGAAAGCTCTACCAAGTACCATATTCTTCCAGTTCCTATCCAAGCTGGGTGCCTACGACTTGTACGCTCCATCTTGCGGGGGAGTGTTTGAAAAGTCCATGTAAAAAGGCTCATGTTTGTGGCCCATTTAGTCTTTTATTGTTTCTCTTTATACATTAGTCTCACATCGTGTATAGGGGACTCATCTCTCTTTATCTCTCCTATATGTATTCATACATTGTATTTGATAACAATTAAGTATTGACAAGGTTCAGCTTTTCTCTACAATGGTCACTCGCAATGTGACCTCAATCAAAACCAAAGGATTAAAAAATCTCGCAAGTAATTAATTAATGCTCAATGAGAGTGCATTAATTCAATTTGCATTTATCTAAGCACCGCATATTACAAGAGTTAGAAAAACAACCTCCAAACAAGTAGCACTAAAAATATGAGTACAACACATACAATAAAGAATATTACAACTCCAAACACAAAATTAGATGCACATAGGAGGTCCGAAAGACAAATATTAGGTTTTGGATGGAAGATTGTTCTATCATTTGATTGCACATAATAATTAAATTATGGTTTTGGATGGAACCAAATTACAATGCGCACACAAACAAATATGGCACCTGATACAAGAATGCACTAATAATTAAATTAATGGTCACTTGCAATGTAACCACAGTCAAGATAGAATATTCAAAGAAAGCTTGCAAGTAATTAATTAATGCACGGTGAGAGTGCATCAATTCAAAGCGTGGTGATGTAAGTCCTGCAAATCACAAGAGTTTTGGAAAGGAGGAAGATAGAGTTTTAGATATGAGATTGTGTTGTCATCCGGAAAATGTTGGCGTTGGTGCGAAGGAAATGCTCCGGAAGGAAAGGGAAGGTGGCTGGAATTGGATTGTGGATGGTGGATGGTGGAGGGGGACTTGGCACGGGGTGGACTTGTGTCTTGGAGGTGCTAGCAGTTTCGTAGTTAGGGACGGAGGAGCTTGGCTTGGGATTGGGACTGAATTCAACACTGAACAAGGATTGGATTGGATTGAAAATGTGAGCACAGGGTAGAGGGATATGGCTGGCCAGTAATTTGTAATGGATGAGAGGGTGGTATGCAATGAGTGTTTAAGGAGGAAGTGGGTGGTTATTTTGTTGAGGAAGTGGGGAGTGGTTGGAGTAATTATATGATGAAGTTATAGAGGAGGAAAGTTAATAGTTATCTTGGTTATTGGGAGTGGTGGTAGTTGTTAGAAGTAGGAGGAAAATATCAAGTGCGATTTTATTCATCCCATATAGGGGTTAATTTATAGGACTACAATAAGATGCATAACATGGATAGCCAGTGTGAACAACCATTGACTAAGACACCTTTAAATAATAATATAAACTAATAACTCCAACACTTCCCCTCAAGCTAAAGGGGGACCCTTCATCTGGGACACATCAAATAATAGCAATGGAGGTAGGTGATGCGGGACAAACATCAGACGAGCCACCAGGGGAAATTCCTGGGGAATCAAGCCACACGGTGCCACGCGCACAACCTGCTGAGAATAGAACACCAACATCAATCATGTCCCAATACACGACCAATCGAAAGAGAACATGGGAGACGCATACGACATAAGCCTAGAGACCGTGTGAAATGAGGGTGAAAAAATCGGGAAAGATTATCCTAGTCGCCTTCATCCCAACACTTACCCTCACGTGGATAACACGTGCATGGAGGCATAAAACTAAGACAAGAAACAAACAATATAAGCCACACAAAAACAACAAAAAAACACTAAAACTTCAGCATTGACAGGACATCAGCACCCCAAAAGCGGCGACATCATTTGGAATTGATAGAAACCAAGGGACTGCGACATAATTCAACGGGATCTGGAGAAGTAGATGGGAATAGCAGTGGAAACACCAACAACAAAGGGAAGTAGCTGGAAAAGCATGACAACCAACGAGAAGCTGAGCAACAAACTGATATGCCAGTCACCATTGACTGGACATGGACAACAACATGCACATAAGGAGCAGCTTCAAGCACGCTGAACCGGGAGCGAAGAGACGAGCAAAAGTATGGTCGAAGCAGCAAGGGGTCTATCTACAGGAGTGGCTTCGTTGATAATGGAGCATCCAGGCAGGGCGGGCTCAACGACAGAAGGCGCAGATGGGAGCTGGACCAGGTGTAGCAGTAGGCGAGCAGGAAGAAGTGATAGGTTGGAGCAGACGAGCTCGACGGGATATCATATTAGAAGTAGGGGGGGGGTGGTCGAAACATAAGCAGAAGGAGCCCAAAAGGAATGGACTGGCCTGCGGGAATGAAATTAAGGTTTTAGATGGAGGGCTCTGATATCATATTAGAAGTAGGAGGAAAATATCAAGTGCGATTTTATTCATCCCATATAGGGGCTAATTTATTGGACTACAATGAGATGCATAACACTAATAGCCCGTGCGAGATAAAACAAACATTGACTAAGACACCTTTAAATAATAATATAAACTAATAACTCCAATAGTAATAATGATGCTTATTGAAAGTTCAAAAAAGGTAAACACGTGATGGTTCGTGTACAGATTAAGAGGTTTACCCAATGAACAACAAAATAATATTAATGCAAGGAGAACCGACACTTATACAATCATGGGAAGGACTAGTACAAATACCTATAATCTCGATATCCTTAAGGATATGAGAATTCCCCTTATTCAATGTTGAAGATTTGGTCTTTTATCATGAGCCATATGAGTATATGAGCCCACCCCCTGACACTATTTCATATCCTACCTCTTGCACCCCATACTCACCACCAAACTTAGCCACATGTACATCAAGAAAATGCATAAAAAGTCTTTTAAAAACCCTATAAATAAATAAAAATACATAAATAATGGAGCAGTCAATCCAGAGGCAACCACGGTCTCAGATCGTCTAAATGATGATTCCATCCCCGTCTTATGCGAGTGTTGACCTACACGGGCCTCGGCGGATGATGATCAACTCTCATAGTATGATCTCCATCACCCATTAGGGTATCTGTTACCAAAGAGAAATTTCCAGGGTTAAATCTCCAATAGGCCATTAAGGGAATGAAAATACAAATCTGGGGATGAGTTTAGTCAACTCTCAAAAGTTGTTTCCCCTATAGTCCCTTGTAGGTTTCAAACATCTAATACATATAGGATATGATGCACACCCCTACAATAGCATGTTAGTTGGTTTATATACTAAGAACAAGGTTAGAGGGAAAAGACACATCTGCCATTGTTGATAAATTTAAAAGGAAAAAATCATGATAATATGACTCAGATTAATTAACCTATATATAATCCCTTGAATTATTATTGACGCAAATATGGGCACATCAAAAATTACATGCATTTATAGTGAAAAGCTATTGTAGATCGTAATTAGCTAGAAACACTTGCATAAAATTATTAAATTGTTCAAAATATGTGATAGTTTATAGTTCTGTTAATAGTCTGAAAACCTAAACTTCAAAGTAGTAGTAGAGTACTGATTTCATTTGTTTTCTCCATACATGTTGATTCTTATTAATTAGACAGACATAATTTGGAATGAGAATGAGGAATTATGATGTAAATATTGTTGACCAATAAACTATTCATAGCATCAATTGTTTTCTGATTCCATGTTTATACTTTTGTATTGCAGGAGAAAGGCTAATATTAACCTTTTTTTAATATTATTAGATTGTTGGGAACTCTTTAGGCGCTGGTATTGCTGCAATATTAACTTACATTCTTCGTGAGCGCAAAGAATTTTCTTCAGCCACTTGTATTGCATTTGCTCCAGGCATGTATTATCTCTAACTGCAAAGTTTAAAAACTCATGTTCTTGTTATATTAATGTAAGCATACTGTCACGACCCGTCTAATAACAACTATCAGTGTGCGCTGCAGGCGGGTCATGATGTCACAGGCATGGGCGAAGAAAATTCCATGTCTGTTAGGCATGAGTTGAAATTATAATGTTAGTTTTAAATTAGTTAATTTGAGGAAACTAGTTTGTTTTAACGCGGAAGGTTTGGTGTAAAATTGATGCTCGTGCACTTTAATAAAATCTCATGCCACACGTAAAAATGTAAATGCAGTAAACCACAGAAGTGAACATGCCATAAATGTTAAATTTTCAGTACAACAGGGATAACCTAGCAGTTGTCCATGACTCAAAAGAAAATAGCTGACAATAACTATTACATCATAACAGTAAAAGAAACCAAATACATAAAACCTGATACAACAACAAAAAGTAAACCTCCAGGAACACAAAAACTTGATGCAACGCGGGCTCAGGTGGCAGCGGCGCAATCACGAACGATGAGACAAATTCCAAAACAAGAAGGAAAATGTCTCAAAACATAGAAAATAAACAGTAAACAAGTTATAAATTTAAGTACGTGCAGAGGAAAAACAGAAATTTTAGAGTACCAATTTATCCTGAAATAATGCTAGTGAAACAGGCAAGTACGGTATCACGCAGAGCTATCTGAATTTATTAGCCTACTCCGGAGTTTAGCATAATCGGTCTGACAACGACATAAGCTGTAATCGATGAAATGCGTAGGGGTTTATAGTGTGTGCACATGATTCACACTCAAATTCAAGTGTAAGTCTTATTAGAAAAAAGAGTACTTCCTACTTACCGTGACCATGCAAAAAAAGTGATGCACCATCTAAACCCTGCCTTCCATGATTGCTTATGACACTCAGGATCTAAGTGTAAGTCATAATTATTTAAAGGTTTCTTTCATAACATGACATGCTAAGGGTTACAATTCATACAGTGTGAGATACTATTTATAAACAAGGAACATGTACGAGGCGTCTAATTTCAATGTTTGCAAGCGGGGTGAAATTCTCCACTTGCCTTAAGGTAAAACCGAAATTGTTGGCGACAGCTAAGCGACGCCAGCAAAGTCAATGGCTCTATGTGAACCTGTTCAAGATCAATATGTATACGACATTTGACTTAACGAGGTTTCTACGCTTGAACAGGGATTTGCTAATCACACAACACAATAAGAGATGGGTTTAGAAATTTTACCTTCCTCAAGGATGAGGGGAGAGGAAGTTACCACGAGGAATCGAGGATTTGACGGCGCTTAGGTGACGGAAATCCTAAATCGGAGAGGGATTTGGAGAGATCCCACCAACCGATCTGATGAGCGGCGCTGGAAAACACAAATAACTCGAGATTAGTCAATTATCAGATGGTAAGTGCTTGGATCCACGTAAATACGTGTGTTGGAGCACGAAAGATTTGCAAAATAACTAGGGAAATCTGAAATAAGGGGGAAAAGAGTTCTTACCCGAAGGAAACCAACAAAAAGAAAAAAAAAATTGTTGTTGTAGAGCGACACAATAAACAAAGAGAAAAAAATATTGTTTTATTATTCCTTGCACACTCCATTCAATGATGTGGGACTAAACACTACAAATAAAGATGTGCCCTTTAATGGGCCATTGAATGGACCCTTTATACAACTTATTTTAACACTCCCGCAAGATGAAGCGTGCAAGTCGTAGGAGCCAAACTTGGATAGAAACTAATGATAAAGAGGTCGAGGCAGGGCCTTTGTGAGGATGTCGACAACTTGCCCAACAACAAGCACATGCCACAAGTCTAATTCCTTAAGCTACTCTTTTTCACGAATAAAATGACAATCAACCTCGATATGCTTGGTACGTTCATGAAACACGAGATTCTTAACAATGTGAATAACCTCTTGACTGTCAAAAAAGGAATGGCCGGAGAGGATAGTTTCATGCCCAAATCACTCTGAAGGCTCTCCAATCATGCGAGTTTAGTGACAACAGAAGCCATAGTATGATACTTAGTTTCTGCATACGAGCACACAACCACAGTTTGCTTCTTGCTCCGCCAGGTGACAAGATGTTCACCAAAGTATGCGCAGAAACCACTCGTGGATCGACGATCATCAAGGGAGCCAACATAGTTAGCATTAGAGTAAGCCACAAGAAACAAGGAGTGAGAGGGCTTATACCCGAGTCCTTGTCCCAGAGTAGTTTTCAGGTATCGAAGGATATACCCAACCTCCAGGAGATGAGAGATCCGTAGAACATGCATGAAATGACTGACTACCCCAACAACAAAAGATATATCAGTCTTGTAACTGTAAGATAAATTAGTCTGCCCACCAGTCGACGATAGTACTCTTGGTTAGGGAGGAGTAGATCAGAGTCAGAAGCATGAGTGCAGAGATTATGGTTAACATTCATTAGTGTGTCAACAACCTTCCATCCAGAGTAACCAACATCATGAAGAAGGTCAAGACAATATTTTCGTGAGACAGAATGAGGCCATCAATTCGACGGACCACCTCGATGCCCAGAAAGTATCATAGGGGCACCAAATCCTTCGTCTGAAATTTGGATGCCAGTTGTTCTTGACCATTGTGATACCATCAAGATAATCGCCTGTGATGAGGATATCATCGACATACATCAAAAGTATCATCGTTCTTATTGAGCAATGATGGGTGAATAGAGAGAAGTCAGCCGAACTTTGAGTGAAGCCAACATCGCGAATGACCCGACTGAACTTTTCAAACCAGTCCTACGGAGACTGTTTGAGATCATAGAGAGATTTTTGTAGGTAACAAACAAGAGAATCCCCCGTGGTGTCATAACCAGGAGGTTATTGCATGTAAATAGTTTTAGCGAGATTGCCATTCAAGAAAGTATTTTTGATGTCCAGTTGATACAATGACCAATGTCGATGGACAACCAAGGTGATCAAGACCCGAACAATATTCAATTTTGCAACGGGTGAGAATGTCTCCTCATAGTCGAGGTTGTGTTGCTGAGTGAATTCTCAAGCAACCAGACGAGTTTTCAGATGTTCAACCATCCCATAAGGGTTGTGCTTCGCAGTGAAGACCTACTTACAATCAACATGAGTGTTGACAAAAGTAAGAGAAGCAAGGTCCCACGTGTGGTTGACCCAAAGTGTGGTCATTTCCTCATCCATGACGTTCTGTCACCACAGATGCTGAAGAGCTTCCTGTAGAGAAGAAGCGACGTAAATAGAGGACAAGGAGGCTGCAAACCTGTGGAGTACCAGAGATAAGGGATGCAACGAGACATAATTTGAAATCGGGTGAGCAATGAAGGCTGATGTCAGATCAACGGTCGACGGAATCTCATCAGGTAGGGGCATCTCTCATGAGGTAGAGGGGCGGCTCTCATGAGGCAATAGATCGAGGAAGGCGTTGTGAGTAGACACGAAGAGGAGGTAGCGAGGGGAGAGGAACAATGGAGGAGTGGGAAGCAGAAGAGGAGGGTCAGTGGTGGTAGGCAAGTGGAAGAACAGAGAAGGAGGGTAGTGTTGAGGACGTGACAAGCCGGGGTGGAAGGCAGAGAAGTGTCAAATTGGTGGAAAGGTCGATGTCATTGAAGGTGAAATCAGCGAAGGTGACGAGTTTCTAGTAGAGGGTGAATAACAAACTTTGACCTTCTGAGTGCGAGAATAGCCAACGAACATACATTTAGTAGCACGAGGAGCCAATTTATCCATGACGGGGCCAAGGTGGTGGACAGAACAAACACAACCTAAGAGGCTAAGATGCGAGGTGCCAAGACAAAGGGAGAGGTGGAGGGGAAGAGGATGAGAAAGGGTGTCACAAAGTTTAGGACATAGGAGGACATGCAGTTGATGAGGCAGTACACAATGGAGACTGTGAAATGCCAGTAGACATTGAAAACCTGCATGTGGAAGTGTGTAACATGAGGGACCTCACAACCTCGAGGAGGTGACGATTCTTGTGCTCGACCACCCCATGATGTTGAGTTATATAGGGACATGGGGTTTGGTGAAGAATGCCCAACGCAACACAGGTGTCCTGAAAGATGTGGCAGTATATTCACGTGAATTATCTGTGCGAAAAATTTTCAGGGATCGCGACAACTCGGTATTAGTTTCGGCAAGAAACGAACAAAAGACGCGCAGAGTTCAAAGCGGTTGCACATCGTATATAACCAAGTTAGGCGAGAATGATCATAAATAAAAGTAACATTATAGTCATCACTAGAGACACTGGTCGTTTTGTAGGGGGCCCAAACATCAGAATGCACTAGATCAAAAGAAGCAGCGCTACGAGTACAATGCGGAGAAAAATAGAACGATGATGTGTCCTGTAAATATTGGATTCACATTGGAAAGCAGAAAAAGAAAATAAGGGAGAGCCTGCTTGAGGATAGGAAGAGCAGCATACACAAGACACTGATGCCAATTGGTGGAGGTGACAGAGGTGAGAGCCGAGGGGGAGGGGGAGATCCAGAGTACACAACCATTGGATAAACATCCCCTACCAATAATATTCCGAGTCCGTTGATCCTACATGACAAAGGAAGAAGAAGAAAACATGATTAGACAATCATGATCCTGAGTTAAACGACTGACAGAAAGAAGATGGAACTGAGAGTCAAGAACATGAATGATAAAGTGAAGAGGAAGAGTTGGAGTAAGAGGCACATCGCCAGAGCCACAAATATGGGTAGTATCACCATTAGCCACCGTGATAAACTTCGGAGACGGGTCATCCGAATACCGAGAAGGTTTGTGAGGGGAGATGTGATAGGTGGCCCCAGAGTCCACGATCTACATCGGGTTGTGGGAAAAACATGAGATACCTGCAAAGGAGGTAGAGGCAGAGGAGTCAGAGACCTGAGTAAACATCCCTCATAGCTGTTGGAGTTCCTTGTGCAGGATGTCAATATCAGTATGGGAGGTGAAAGGGACATCCAGCACGGGAGGAACATGAGGCCCAATGGGTGAGGGCGGAAAGAGTTCGAGTTTCTTCAAAAAGGTGGCCTCAATGTGCAGGCAGCCACAATAAGTACAAATTCAAGTAGTGGGCTGAGACGAGCAAGGGAGACCATCACGTCTGCCACTGCGAGAGCCCTGAAGACCACCCTGAGATCCAGGAGGAGGGCTCATGGAAGGGGAGCGTCCCAAAAGGGCAAATGAATGAGGTAACACAACATCAGTGGCAGATTAACTTTAAGAATCATAGAGCACATATCAAAAAGAGATGGAATGGTGGGCGAGGAGAGAATGGTCGCACAGACGCTCTGAAGATGCGTAGGTAGACGTGCCATCATGAGAACTATGCCAACCGCCTCCTTCTGCGCTCACTGGACGACAAAATCCAATGATGGGGGTTGGTGCTGAAGCCAGACTTCAACGAGGGTCTTGGACGTCGCCACAAAGGAAGTCATGTCACCAGTAGTGCGGGGTCAACTGCCTGAAGACCATTAAAGATATCGATGAAGCAACCCCATGGTTTGGAGAACATGTCGCACAAAGTGCATCCATTCCACAAAATTTCTCTTCCCATTTAGAGAGATAGTGCTAATTCTGAGGAGGTGGAGCTGGAGCAAGATTCGGGAGAGACGTAGAAGAACCGACAGGTGTGCCCATAAACACTACACGGGGAGAAGAAGGCAACGAAAGTTGCATCAAGCAAATGAGTGTTGCAGATTAATGAGATTGGCACACCGGGAGAGCTCAGCTGGGAGAGCTCGACAGGGAGAAGTCACCTCAGCAACATGAGCTCAACAAGGAGAGCCTGGCTGGAAATGCTCGGCAGGGAAAGCTCGACACTGAGGGAACCTCGACAACAGGAGTTTGGCAGGGTGGGAGCCTCGGCAACAGGAGCTTGGCATGGTGGGAGCCTCAACAATAGGAGCTCGGCATGGAGAGCTTGGGAACGAGATTGCGCCTACGAGAACACCTCAACAAAAGACGCTCGATAAGGAGGTCGTGGGATGATGAGGTGCAGTCGCGGGAGAGAGAAGGTCGAATGCGAACACAACGATAAAATCGCAGGAAGAGAAGCTGCAACATGGGGCGCACGAGGGCACGAGAACAAGGTCGGAAAGCGAGAGCAGGGCACAACCAGAGGAGTGGCGAGAGCATCGTTCAATCACAAAGCAATTCGGTTTGTATGAAGGTCCTTTGTAGAGCAACACAATAAATGAAAAGGAAAAATATATATTGCTTTGTTAGTCCCTGTCAAATTAACTTACAACAAGAGTAAACACAACTATTTATAAGGAGATGAGTGGAGACCCAACTCCATCCTATGATGTAAGACTAAACACTACAAATAAGACCGAGTCCTTCAACGGGCTCTTTATACAACTTATTTTAACAATTGTTAAGTATCTATATCACCAAAATCCTCATTAATTGTTTCTCATCTCTGACGGCCATATGTTTATACAGCACTTCTCGCTATTAGTTATGCCACCAAATCTATTAGCTTTGGCTCCCAGCCGACGTTAACATATTTGGTGTGATGTGAACTACGTGCGGTTTGATCTGCCCTCGCGCAGTATGTAGACATATGTACTATATCTTATGGTCTCCTTATAACCTCGTTTGATAGTATACAATACACACAACTGATGGTTTGTGAAGGCTTTTAGGCTTTTAGCATCCCCTCCATTCCACAACCTTCTGCATCCCCTCATCTCCACACCCATACCTCAACATTTCCCTCCATCTGTTTTGTGCCTTCTCCCTTGTCATATGAGCTCCCCCTATACATGTTCACTATTCCGCCTTCCATGTATGTTGTTTCATTATCAAATGTGACTATAAACCCACCTATAAGATACAATATGGACCTCTCTCTATATATCTATCTATCTATTTATATATATATCATTAGCAGCTGTTCGTCATGAAATGAATTTTCAAAGTGGATTCCCACTAACAATCTAGATATGAAAATCATACTTGCATATAACAAAAACAATTTTTTTTACATAGCATGAGAACGGTGATCCGTGAGAGCAAACGACCCAAAAATTGATGGCACAAAATTTAAATTCCTTACACAAGACATAATATGAGCAAATTTAAAATTCAAATTAGCATCCCGAAACAACCATGTCCCTCATTTATACTCTATATATGAGTGGTCACATCGAGAGTGTTCAGACCAGTACTTGACAGAAGGCGTACATGTAAGTAGGACTCAGTATGAGTACTTGGGTAGGGGGGAAGTAGTACTTGACAACGTACTTGACAAGAGTACTCTGCAAATGCACATGAGTACTTACAAATCGTTACGGCTTCAGAATACTTTGTAGGATGGCATGAATGCTTAATAGAAGGGCAAGTGCTACACACTCACTGAAGTGAGTCACTCAACTCGATTAAATGAGTCACTGTTGCGGAAGGGGAAAAACACTTGCATTAATCGAAAGAAAATACGGATACAAATACGAGGTATGCTCGTGTCCACCTTCTGGAGGCTGGTTCCTCCAAGAAGCCCTTCTACAAAGATGGAGACCCAAACCTTAATGATCCAAAGATGAAAAGAAACTCTCTCATACCACCTCCTTATATAGGGAGAGGGGGCTCACATAACATTAACCGTAAAACAATAAATAAAAATGCAAGATATAATAATATGTTACGCGCACGTGTGTAACAATACAGCTCGCCAAAAAATCGATCTTGTCCTCAAAGTCTGAATGTCGCCCGCAAGCTAGTAGTGAAATGCCTGCGGGTGGGCAGCCGTAGAGCTGCCCGGAGCGCCGTCCGGCGGTACATCCGCGATCATAAGAACATCAAAGTCAGCCGTGTTGATCTCATTCATTTCCTCTCTGATAATAAGGAGGAACTCCTTCATCAGACAAGCATGAGTAGGCGAGTAAGTCATTATACTCTTCGTTGGACAGACAGTGAGTACGAACATGATGGTTGTTGCGTGGGCCCAGAATGGGTGGGCGAGGAGGCGGCGACGGCGTCGACGGTTGTTTAGACGGGTATTGTTGGTAGGGAGGTTTGGCGGGAGGCCATGAGGAAAGAGGGTCCCTGGAAGTCGCCAGGAAGTCTGCTTCCACCAGTGGGGAGAGGTCCATGGCTTGTTGGACAGTTAACGGTTTCAGGGTGCGAAGGCGGACTCAGATGTGGGGTTGTAAGTAGAGGTGCAAGTTGAGTTGAGCCAGCTCGAAAGCTCGATGAGCCGGCTCGAAAAAAGCTCGACTCGAGCTCGAGCCCGTGGAGCTCGAGCTCGAGCTCGATTACGAGTCGAGCTCGAATATTATTGTTCATGAGCTCGCGAGCCGGCTCGCGAGCTTTTTATTCCTATATTTTTTTAAAAAAATTTAAAAATATATAGAAAATCTGGCTCATGAGCTATAAAGCTCGTGAGCAGCTCGAGGTCGAGCTCGAGCTCGATAACAAGCATTGAGCTCGAGCTCGAGCCAGTACAAAACGAGCTCGACGAGCTCGAGCTCGAAATGATTAGCTCGAGCTTGAAAATTTTGCCAAGCTCGACTCGTTTGCACCCCTAGCTGTAAGCCATGTATTAAGCAGGTCAAGTAATGGTCTAGTGAGAGAACGGGAACAGGCGTCACGAGGGCAAGAAACTCATTGACGTACTCGCCGAGGGAGCCTGTCTGACGGACGCCACAGAGTCGCTCCACCGCGGAGCCCGCGTAGCGGTTGTCGTAACGACGAATGCTCCCGCTGAAGGTCCGACCAAGACATTGCTGGTTGGGATTGACATAGCCAGCGCACCCAGTGGAGAGCGGAGTCGTCCATGCCGATCAATGTCGTGCTGACTTTTTGTGCCTTGACGATCTGCTGAATTTCAAAGAACTGTTCGGCCCGGGCAATCCAACCCATAAGATCAGTGTCGTTGAATGAGGGAACACCAAGGGAACGAGGCCCCTGTGAGAACCCTCCGGGAGGGGGGCTGTTGCTTGGTACGGATCCGGGGAAGTTCCAGGAATGGAGGGCGAAGCCACGTTGAACGTTGCTGACGTGGTTGGGCCACTAGCCAAGAGGGAGTCGATCTTGGCATCCATGCGGGGTATGAGGGCCTGCAACGAGGCGATGACGCTGTCGTGGTTGTCCAGACGACGAAGGATGGCTGGATCCGTGGGAGGGGGAGGCGTCAGGATGTTGGAATGAGCCATTGAGCGGAGCCGCTGTGTATGCACTCCGAAATGGGCCGTGAAAGTGGCCTGGGCAACGGACGACCCCCGTTGGGGTAGTGCTGTAGACTGCGCTGATGGCCGACCCACAAAGGATCCAGAGGAGCGCTAACACCGTCTGCAGATCCAGTGGACGACGCAGGTCACACAACGCTAGGGTTGAGCTGAGGAAGGCCTGAAGGGGGCGTAGCGGGCTGAGAAAGGCTGGAAGGGGGCCGATCGGTGACGTCACAGGCGCTGAAAAGGGAAATGGCAGCCGGCGGATCTAACAGAAGCGTTCGGCTGAACTGGTATCGAGATCGGTATTGCGGATCGCTCGCTGATCGCGCGGCAGAACGGAGAATGGATGCGGCGGAGCAGCGATTTGGTGCGGCGGACGTGAAACGAGCGGCTAGGGCTCGACGATCGAGCACGGCGGCGGACGCGGGGTGCAAATCAATCCCGCAGCTGTTTCGGATCGGGTCGCTGGCACGGAAACGGTCGATTGAGCCGCGAATTTGGGAGCGGCAATAGCACCGGCGACAACGAGTGGGCGGTGAGGCAGGTTGGACCAAATGTTGCGGAAGGGGAAAAAACACCTGCATTAATCGAAAGAAAATACGGATACAAACACGAGGTATACTCGTGCCCAACTTCTGGAGGTTGGTTCTTCCGAGAAGCCCTTCTCCAAAGATGGAGACCCAAACCCTAATGATCCCAAATATGAAAAGAAACTCTCCGATACCACCTACTTATATAGGGAGGGGGGGGGGGGACTCATACAACATTAATCATAAAACAATAAATGAAAATACATGATATAATAATACGTTACGCGCACGTGCGTAATAGTCACTCACATCCACGCTACGAACTAGTTTGAACGAATACCTTCTTTGTTGTTCCTATTCAATTTATCTTATAAATTGAGATTTATGCGACTGGTTTGAGAATATTTGAACCTCAACCAGCAGTTTCAGATTTTCCCAAATCGTTTTGAACGATCTGGGTTGTGGTTAACATACCTATAGCACATATGGTGATAATTGAGATGGTTGATACGGAAAACAGCTCACATGACATGTGCTTCTCCTTAATGTTCCTATTTAGTTTATTATGTCAGTAGAAAATACCTCACTGATCTTTCCCATAGGTAGTGGTTATTAATGGCCTTCGGATGAGCGTCTTCTTTTGCAAAAATAATATGCAAACTATGTTAGGAAAAATAGCAGTAGATGAATAGGTATTACTACAATTCTTTGCAGCCAAACATAACTAGGTTTCTTTCCTTGCATACTTTCTCATTATTTTTTTTTGATTTTGATGAGAAGCTTTTACCACTATTAACAAAGTCTAATGTTCTCCAGCTGCCTGCCTGACATGGGACCTGGCAGAATCAGGGCAGAATTTCATCACCACTATCATTAATTGTTCTGATCTGGTGCCAACATTTTCGATTGTTTCTGCTGACAATCTCCGACTTCAGGTAAATCTTTTAGGGCGTTTATATTGGCAGCCCAGCTTTGGATATTGGCAGCCCAGCAAAATAATAAAAAACACACATAATATGACCGCTAATAGCAGCCCAAAATGTGGAACACACGCCTTTTGAAAATATGTCTACTATATGACATTTTTAGAGAAAGTGTTCAACATGAAAGTTGTAGATCTCGACGAGATTTACAGCTTTCATGTATAACACTTTTTCTAAAAATATCATATATTAGACCTATTTTCAAAAGGCGCGGAGCCCGGTTTTTCTAAAAATATCATATAGTAGGCCTATTTTCAAAAGGCGCGGAACCCGGGCCGAACTATGCGAGTTCCGTCCGGGTTCCGCGCCTTTTGAAAATAGGCCTACCATGACATTTTTAGAAAAAATGTTCAACAAAAAAGTTGTAGATCTCGTCGACATCTACAAATTTCATGTTGAACACTTTTTCTAAAAATGGCTATTTAAAAATTTAATTTTTGGGCTGTCAGTATCAATCGGGTTGTCAATAGTCATATTTTTGTTGAACAACTCAAAGCAGAACCGCAGCGGACAGGAAAAGAGACCGCAGCGGACAAAAGGAGAGTCCGCGACGGATAAGAGAGAAGGAAACCGCGACCAAGATGCGGGTGAGAGAGGAACAGCCCGCACGGTCAGGCAGATAGAGAAGGGAGGATGCGGCGAGCTGGAACAAGCCGCAGCGGACTGAAGACAGGCCGCAGCAAGGAGGGAGTCCGCAGCGGACAACGAAGAATAAAGGAGAAGGTGGCCCCACAGAGGGAGGAGGAGAAATGGCTATAAGAAGGGAGGGATGGGGGTGGAACCACGAGAGAAAAGAGGGCAACAGGAGGGAGCGGAGAAAGAAGCGGACCGAGATAAGCAAGCCGCAGAAGGAAGTGGCTAGAAACAACCAGCCCGCGGGAGTCAGATCGCGAGAGGCAGGCCGCAGGAGGCCGCGGGAGGCGGACAAAACAGATGAGACCGCGATGCTTGGAACCTGGCTCTGATACCATGTAGAAAAAGCTCCAAACCTTGTATATACTCCTTGAATTAATAGTTACAAGTATGAATACATTTATATAGGAGAAGAAGGAAAGAGAGAAATCCCAATCCAAGATGTGGGACTAATACAAATAGAGAGAGAAGAGAGAAGAATGAGCCCCTAGATCGGCCATAAAGTAGGCTTTTCTAACAGATATCATGCAACTTCGTAATTCAGTAGGCAGCGCTAAGCGATACGCTACCTCACCAATACAATCACAGGGAAGAGACCAATATATCTCGGACTTAATTTTCCAATCCATCGTAGTCGAGAAATCCCTTTGAACGGTTTAATCTTTAAACACACCTGCTCGCCCACATCAAATTCCACCAGACGATGCCGGGCGTTGTAATATTTCTGCCGTCGATCCTGTGCAATTTTCATTCTTTGTTGAATAACACAGACTTTCTCCTCAATTTTATCTGTCTTCTTCTGTGGAAATAATTTCGTTTCTCCCTCCTTTGCCCAGCTCAAAGGAGTTCTGCATCGCCGCCCATATAGAGCTTCGAACGAGGCCATTTGGATCGTTGCTTGATAACTATTATTATAAGCAAATTCAGCCAACGATAAGTATTTTTCGCAGGAGCCTTTCATGTCCAAAACCACCATTCACAATAAATCCCCGAGCATCTGGATGGTGCGTTCGGACTGGCCATCTGTTTGCGGATGGAAGACAGTACTGTACAATAGTCTTGTTCCCAATCTGTTGTGCACTCGTCGCCATAAATCAGATGTAAACCGTCCATCATGATCTGACACGATCGTACGCGGAATACCATGTAATCTCACGATTACATTTACATAGAGTTCCACCAATATTTCAGTCTGCTCGCTTTGCTTGATCGGTATAAAATGGACGCTCTTTGTCAATCGGTCAATGATGACCCAAATTCCATCATTCCCAGCTTTACTGCGAGGCATGCCAAATACAAAATCCATCGCAACATTATCCCACTTCCACTCCGGGATGGGGAGAGATCGAAGTTACCCAACAGGCTTCTGATGTTCTGCTTTCACTATCTGACAGTTATGACACTGAGCAATATATTGAATGACATCCTTCTTCATATGTGGCCACCAGAAATCCTGTTTCAAATCGTGGTACATCTTTGTCCGACCAGGATGAATGGAATATGACATATTATGCGCCTCATACAGGATATCCTTCCGTAGGCTATCCGCATCTGGTACACAAAGTCTGTTGTTCAGGAGTAATAGAGCATCCTTCTCAACAAAGACACTCATTTCTCCCTTTTTCAATTTTGCAAATATCCTCATCAAAAAGAGATCCTGAGGTATCGCTTTCTGGATTCTCTCTTTAAGCAAATATTGAATCCGCATCTGGAATAGTTGTGTTTGCTTTTCTTCAGACGTAAATATCACACATATTTTCATTTCCTGAAGCATATAAAGAAGCTTCCTATTATACTGCGGTATCACAGACAACACAACAATATTCTTCCTGCTTAATGCATCTGCGACCACATTTGCTTTACATAGATGGTATTGAATATTCAAATCATAATCTTTAATAAATTCCAACCATCTGGCGTAAATTAATTTCTCGCTGATCAAATATATATTTCAGGCTCTTATGATATTTGAATATCTCGCATCGAACACCATACAGGTAGTGACGCCAAATTTTCAAAGCGAACACAACCGCTGCTAATTCCAGATCATGTGTCGGGTAGTTCTTTTCGACATCTTTTAATTGTCGAGAAGCAAAGACAATCACCTTTCCACGTTGCATTAACACACAACCCAATCCTTTATAGGAAGCATCGCTATAAATTTTAAAACCATCTGAGCCTTCAGGCATCACCAACACTGGCGCTGTCGTTAATCATTCCTTTAAAGCCTCGAACGCTTGTTGACAATCATCTCCCAACGTAAATAATACGTTCTTTTGAGTCAATTGTGTCAAGGATAGTGTTAGCTTCGAAAAGTCCTTGACAAATTTTCGATAATAACCAGCTAAGCCAAAGAAGCTTCGTACTTCAGTCACAGATTTCGGTCGGGTTCAGTTGATTATTGCTTCAATTTTAGCTGGATCCATAGCCAACCCTTCTGCATTAATCACATGACCTAGAAATGCCACCTCATTCAGCCAAAATGCACACTTTAAAAATTTGACATATAACTGTTGTTCCCTCAAAGTTTGTAAGACTTGACGCCGGTGCTGGGCATGCTCTTCCTCTGTTTTGAATAAATCAATATATCATCGATAAAAAACAATCACGAACTGATCCAAGAATGTCTTAAACACACGATTCATCATGGCCATAAAAGCTGCAGGAGCATTCATTAGGCCAAAAGACAACCACAAATTCAAAATGCCCATACCTGGTACTGAATGATGTCTTGAAGACGTCTCCCTCTAGATTTCTCAGCTGGTGATATCCTGATCGAAGATCAATTTTTGAAAATACACGTGCGCCTACCAGCTGATCGAACAAATCATCAATACACGGTAGATGGTATTTATTCTTTATTGTCAACTTGTTCAGCTCGCGATAATCGACGCATAGACGAAGAGATCTATCCTTCTTTTTCACAAATAATACTGGAGCGCCCCAAGGTGAGGTACTCGGTCGAATAAAGTTCTTATCAAGCAATTCTTGTAATTGCACTTTCAATTCTGCCAATTCTTTGGCTCCATTCGATACAGAGTCTTAGCCACATGAGCAGCTCCTTCAATCACCTTAATTTCAAATTTAACTTCTCTGGCTGGGGGTATACCAGGTAGCTCTTCTGGGAATACATCCACGTAGTCCCGCAGGACGGACACAACCGTAATTGCTTTCTTTTATTCTTTCATTTCTTTAATCATTATCAAAATGGCTTCACAGTCTTTCCGCACCATTTTCTGGCTTTCATTGTCGAGATCCTAATTTTTGCAACTTCGCCCAGACCTTTATAGATCATCGGGCTTCCATCCGGACATTTAAATGCCACCTCTTTTGTTTTGCAATTAATAACGGCTTCTCGCTCCGATAGTCAATCCATACCGAAGATGACATCATATTCAACCAACGGTAAGACCGCAACATCAACTTCAAATTGTTTATCATTAAAAGGCAGCGAGACTACAACTCGCTCTTTCGTTATCAGAACCGTATTATTCGGTAGCAGTACACTCAAAGGTTGAACAACTTGATATGACCGTATATGAAGTGATTCAAGAATAGATGTTGAAATAAAAGATTGATTGACACCATTATCAAATAAAACTTTCAGTACTTGATCTTGAACAAACAGCATACCTGTGACAACAGTATCATCGACCTTCGCCTCTTGCTGACCGAGATTGAAAGCTCGGGCCTAGATCAGTCTCTCATCTCTTGCCCCTTCAGCGGGTGTCGATGCTATCGACTCCCCTTCTCTAGAAGTCCCAATATGATAGATTTTTTGAGGAGGCAAGACTGGAGCTCCCCTCGAACTTTCATCCCTTTGCAGCTTTGGACAATCCTTTCGACGATGGCCCGGCTGGCGACAATAAAAACAGACGCCGATCAAGCATTCCCCTCTATGCATCTTGCCACATTTGGCACACCTGGTCGACGTTGATTGGGACACTTGAGTGCTACCAGTTGAAACTGCTTGTTGTTGCTTCTTCTTTTTCCACGGGACTTCACCTGTTCTGCTCGATTTCTCTTGGCTAGCACCCTCTTTGACCCTCTTCCTCATCTTCGTCCGCTTCTGTCTCTTTTCATTGTCTAACTCTACTAATCGAGATTTCTCCACCAGCAGTGCATACTCAGTAATATCAAACGGAACCACTGAAGCGCAGATATCATCCCGCAACCCTTCCTGGAATCGTAAACAGCGAGCTTCCTCGGTCCTCACTGCAGACTCTGCATAGTATGCCAAGCTGAAAAATTCGGCTTCATACTGAAGGGCACAACGGTTTCCTTGCACCAATCGCAAAAACTAATCCTTTAGGCATCTCTTTTCTGTCCGCGGTACGAACCATTTTGTAAATTCACGAACAAACTCTGCCCATGTCACGTTTGCCAAATCGCGAGTTTGAAATTTCCTTTTCATCAGGTTCACCCACCACCTCTTAGCCTCTCCTTCCAGAAGAAAAACAACCAACTCCACCTTCCTCTCCGCGGGGCACCACATTGTATCAAATATTGTTTCAATCCGAAAAATCCAGTCTTCTATCTCGATCAGAGACAAACCATCGCGAAAAGTCGGCGGTTTCAATTCCAGAAACTGCTTCATATCAATATCCAGTAAGCGAGACTACTGTGGTTCCACCAATGCTGGAGGAGGCACAGCTGGCACAACTGGGGGTACGCCAGAAGAAGGCACAACTGGAGGGGTGTCCCGAACCAACCTAATTGCTTCAGCAATGACTTGTGCAATATCAGCGATATGCACTGCGGAAGACTGTCGCCCACTCACTTTCTTCTGATCTGGAATCCCTTGAATCCTCAGGTTCATTCAGAGCCTCTCGCATTTTGCGGCTCAAATACACTTGAAAAGGTTCCTGAGGAACAAGCATAAGACAATTCAGTATATTCTGATATTCCAATCGCATCTTTGTGATTTAGGTTCCATCCTGGTACTCTCTGCGTTACACGTACTGCGAAAAACCTCCCTCTGATACCATTTAATTGTCACGGCCCAAAACCCGTCACAATTTAATTTCATTTTTTCTGAGGGGGTTTCTCATATAATTATACGCAGCAGGACGATAAAAAAAGTACCAGTGAAAACCATAACATCACATTTCATTAATTTATAGAATATATATATATATATATATATATATATATATATATATATATATATATATATCCTGTCAGGGACAAAAATGTCTACATTTGCTACATTACATATATCTAACAACAGTACAAGGAATAAACTCATGCTAACCCGTGGACGAGCCACGTCTTCAATTGGTCTTCGTTCTGCCTCTTCTTGAGACCGTCTAGCGGGGTCTGGTACGCTGGTGCTCGGCTCCTACAACAAATGAGGAACCAATTATTTTAAAAACTAAGTGAATTCCTTACCCTTACCAGTAGCTTCGCTCTGCAAGCAGACAAGAGAGTCAACAACAATGAAATCTATATGAACATGTTTCTATGCTAGAAACAAGTAAAATCACAATTTTTTATCTGAATCAAGCTATCTTTCCTGTTATTCGTAGTTCGTTTCTCAAAATTCTTATGGTCATTCGAATATCTCAATTATCCGGGTTCGTCGACCCTTCATATCATTATCCACTTTAGGGCGCTTCTACGCGCTACAGGTTTCAACGCCTCCTTTTGGATTCATATCAAAATCTGTAGGAGTTCGACCCCCCCCTACGAGGTGTGAGAGTTCTACCCCCTCACGAGGTGTAGGAGTCTGAAACATTCCCCCTTACTAGGTTGGCCCTTAGTATTTCGATGTGTCGACGCGTTCTCCATTTTAATTCAATTTCAATCATTTCGATTCGTTCAATGTAATTCAAAATAGGATTTATTTATATTTTGTTCCCTCAGAATTCTATCGCTCGCTAATCCACGTTAACGTTTTCGGCGATTCATATATTCAGTGATATCAAACAACTGAAAAGTTCACAAAAGAGGAAAAAACAGTAAGAACTCACCCAACTTTGCCCTTGTCCTTTGCAGGGTTTACGTCACGTCTATCACCGGACGCCATCCTCTGCAGTATCAAAATATCATTTACTTTAGGGTTGCACAATAAATAGTTACGAGCGGACTCCTACGACGGTCACAACTACGACCTCTAGGAGTTGTCTAGGGAAGGACTAGTGTGTGTGATCAAAAAGAGGGCACACCATTCAGCCAATAAGAAAGGATTCAATTCATCACAATGTCTATCCAAGTTGCTCCAATGCACAGCCGCAAGGGTTGTCACAAAGGCAACACTAAAGGCTGCGAATAGCAGTAAGCAAGGTGTCAATCCCCACAAAAACAGCCGGACAGCTAATACCCAGCAGTCCAAAAGTACAAAAACAGCCCCCAGGTAACCCTCAATAATACAGCCGACAATAAGGGTTTGCAAGGGGTCAATACAAAACCCCTAATGAAACCATAACCCCATCTCTCCCAAATTTAGTTCACAATCAAGGTTTAGGGTTTGGAAAGTTATAAAGAAATTTTTGAGTTAGAAAGGAGTGAATTAAAACCAAAACCCCAAACCCTAGGGTTTTCATGCATCATAAATCCGTACACAAACTCGTGATCAACACAAGATGAGTGGAGGGAAGGAGATTACCTTCCGAAAAAAGAAGAAATCGTGCGAAATAGAGGAGATTGGAGGCGGCTAGAGCGATTAGCGCAGGAGCGGCTCCGTCGGGTTCGTTCCGTCGAGAGAATGAAGAAAGCGGAAACGACACAGTGATAAATCACGGGATAAGGCCACCGCTTAACCCAGACAGCCAGTCATCAAACCGGTACAACCGGTTTCAAATAGTGCACGACCAACACCACACCCAAATTTAGCCGGACCACACTCATAAAACCCAAATCAAAGCAAGCCCAATCCAAAATCCGGCCAACTTAAGTCATTCATAATTAAACGAAACAGAAGCAGCTGTCGCAATTAAACATAAAATTATCCGAACATCAAATTTAAAGTGCGACATCAAATCAGCACTGAAATTATATTTCATCATCGGAGAATATTTCAAAATAATTGCATTTTATATTCGTTCGAGTCTTACAAAATATAAAATGTCCAACTCAATAAATAAATGCTGAAAATAATAAATCAGTACAACTAAATCTCACCAAATAGTGGACTGACCGAGGTACTGAAGATTCCGGAGCCGGATGCGTAGATCGGCGATCGAAAGTGGATCCAGCGGCATGAAAATAATGGCGGTGGCTGTCCTCGGTGGCAGATGATAAAAATGGACCGGAAATGGATAGATCCGGCCACGTAGGTGGAGATCCGGGCGGGGGTGGGTAGATCCGATGATGTAGTAACAGATCAGGGCTAGGGAGTATTGGATGGGTGGTGGAAATAGCGGATCGGGGGCTGAAATTTCCAGATCTGAACTGATCTGGAAATTAGGGTTGTTTGGAGGTGGATCCGCAGAGGGGAGGAGTGGTGGAGGGGGAGGTTTGGGCCGTGGAGGCACAGGGGCTGTGATGGGACAGGAGGGTTGGCCAGGGGCTGACGACAAGGGTGGGGGAAGGAAGCTGGGTCGGTGGCCGCCAGGTGAAGGGGAATCAACGGACTTCTGTTGGGAGCAACCTGGAGGCCGGCAGTGGACAGCTATGGGGAAAATAAACTATAGTATAAGAATAGTGTATTTCATTTTTGAATAGTGACAGTGAATGGAAATAAGAGTTTCCGGGCAGCAGTTAGGCGGCTGTTTTGGGGGTTGTAGGGGCTGCGGATGAGGGTTTCAGAGGGGGAAGGAGGCTAGTGATGGGTAGTACATTGGGGAGGAGTTTGGGCGCCTAGGAGTCATCGTTAGGGTTCCACGACGTCGAAACTGTGGGTTGATCGCGGAGTTCCGGGATTTTCTTTCTCCAAAACCTACAATGCCAATAATCAGCTCACTACTCTATTTATAAGAAAAGACAACCTAGGGCATCCCACCATCAACGACTATGATTGGTCGGAGGTGGGACCACTCAAATACATCAATTAAAAACATAAAATAATGAATTAATATATGAATTTGACTCGTAACGCGAATCCGGACACATCCGCGGAGTCTGATCGTCGATCCGGGTACGCCATATATGGAAAGTCGCCAATTGGCCCCGAAGGGGCCCAAAACTCGTCATCGTCTCTGCTCCACATTACCTTCTTTGTTAAAAGTAAAGAAGAGAGTGTTTGCCCTTGTCGTTTATATGGACAACATTATTATCATAGGAAAAAATTTAGAAGAAATCATGTGGCTTAAAACATGCGTATGCCAGGAGTTTGAAGTTAAGGATCTTGGAAATGTGAAATATTTCTTAGAAATTGAAGTTGAGATGTCTGATCGAGAAAGCTCTCTCAAAAGAAAAAATGTTATTTATCTCCTAGAAGAAATTGCGATGTTGAAAGGCAACTCCTCAAGCTAACAAATATTGGTGGGAAAACTTATTTATGATGAAGGATACTGAGCCAGTGCACGTGCTCTACCAAATTAAGACATCAAGAAGCTGCTTTGTGGGTACTAAAGTATCTTAAGAAGTCTCTTAGACGAGGAATTTTATTCTCCCAGAGCAAATATGTGAATGTCGAATCCACTACCGGATATTGTTCCTTTGTTGGGGTAAACCTTGTAATTTGAAAGACTATGACTTCAATCTATAATGCAGGATCTAAGATTAGAAGATGAAAAATTCAAACATCTATATTATGATAATAAAGTGGTTATCGACATTGCACATAATCCTGCTCAACATGATAGAACAAAAATGTTGAAATTGACTGACAGTTCATCAAGACTCATATTGAGAAATGCAACATCTGCTGTTACGATCACGGATAGAATACAATGTTCCCCAGTAGCTCCACTTCAAATGAGAAAATATTCCTTTGGGCATAGTCTGAAAGAGTTTACAATATACTGCAATACTGGGGGGGGGGGGACTAAGACTGTGTAAAGTGACCTATTTTTTTGCTGCAAGCACTGATTGGAATAATAACCTGAGAGCATGACCTATTCTTTGGAGAAGCACTGACCTATTCTTTTGGAGAAGCCTGGAAGTCTGGTACATGATTTTACCTATTATACTGGAGAAAATTTCTAATTCTTCAGAATATTTATTTTGCAGCCATTGGAAACTCATTGAAATTTGGTTGGATAAAACACAGTAGTTACGTTGTGAAGTGTGTTAGAAGGCTGTCTTTAATGATTCATTTATTCAGCTGAACAGAAATTGGTGCATTACATGTTTATAATATGGTCTCTGGTTTGGATTAATTGTTATATGTTTTCGTCAGTTTCTTTGTTTGTTTTTCTTATTTTCTTTTCCAAAATTTGTGGCGGTTCAAGTATTGCTTTGTCATTCTTTTTTCTTACTTGTTGAATATATATTTTCTGTAAAGGGTAAGTTCCGCCGGAGGTGAGGTGGAGACGAAACCCTAGAAGGGAGGGGGAAGACTAGGGAGAGAGAGAGAGGGGAAGTTAGAGAGATAAAGGAAACCTTAGATTAATTCTTCCATAACCTTTACAAGATCCCAAAGACACTATATATAGGCACCAATGACATAATTGTAAATAACAAAACATACAACAATATTAAATCACTTAAACACTACGACATGACTCGATACAACACGACTCAATACATCACAACTCCACATATAAATAATAATAATAATGCAAGATAACTGATGGCGGATGTGGATCCGTAACACTCCATCCATCCTTCAAAACGAGCTTGCTCTCAAGCTCATGTACCACGTGGGTAGCCGGATCATCTGGTACCTTGACCACCCGCTAGAACAGGGCCAGGTAGCGCGTAGCAGCGGTGGCGGTGGTGGCGAGTAGAGACAGTGCCATCAGAAGGACGACTGACAGAAGCAGTGGCTTCCGCAAGGTCAGTGGAGCGGTGGTGAACAACAGCCAAAAGGATGTCGGGGACACGATGGCCGACAACATGAATGGATCCGCTGAGAACAGCGGGTCACGGGGCGGGAGAAGAGGCGGCGATGCGGCTGGTGGAAGCAGCAAGTTTGGGGCCGGGCTAGCAAGAGCCGGGAGAGGAGACTATGAGATGGCCGAAGGAGGCGGCAGAGCGGGTGACCGGAGAGGTGGCGGACGCGGTGGAGGTACGATCACCGTGGAGAGATGTGGTACATCGACGGTCGGTGCGCTTTCGACAAGGGTATTGACTGTGGCGCAGAGGAGGGAGTTGGTGTTGTAGATGAATGTTGGGGGAGGCATGACAGGAAAGCTCTCACATGGTGTAAGAGGCAGCCATGGTGGAGACGGCTTCGGGCAGGGAACCTTGTGGGGGGTTGCAGAAACCCGTTTGTCGATCGCAAGGAGAAGATCGACTTTGGTGTTGAAGGAGGTCCATGTGGCCAGGATTTGTGCAGGCAGGGCAGAGAATCCAGTCAAGGGCTGGTATCTGACGACGATAAGAACAACGGCCTGGGAGCGCCCGATTGGGCGACGACCATGGTGCCAAGGATGTATATTGGAGATGATGTCGGTCGATTGGTGTGTAAAAATGGGAGATCTGGCGGGGAGCGGTCGTGATCGTAACAGGGAGCGGCCAGTAGGGCGAGATTTGATGAGGACGGCGGCGGAACCCAAGCTTCTGCGTCTGATTAGCGTGTGGAAGGGGCGGAGCGCGAGTCGGCGGAGGCGAGCGCTGGAAGGAATCAGACACGGTCCCAGATGCTAGGGTTGCACAAATCTGGAAGCCGGCCGTGAACTAGCCCGGCAGGCGCGATCAGGAATGGACAAAACGGCGGATCGGAGGCTGGAGTCCCTTCGCTGAAGGTGCGACACTGGGGCAGCTCTGGTGTTGTTGCGGCAGAATAGGGGCACGTGGCGGATGGGCGGTCGCAACAAGGGCAGGAAAATCCCGTCGACGGAGGGACAACGGCAGAACGCGGACTCGCGTACGCGTGGGATCAGGCAGAGCAGCTTGGGCAGCGGGATCAGCGACGACGGGAAGTTTGGCGGCCTACGGCGGGCGATCCGGCAGTGCGCGATGTCGCCAGGCCGGTGCAAGGCCGCAACAGGAGACAAACACATACGCCGGACAGTGGGATATACGTGATTCGGCGGAAGCGGGGTTTGGCGGAAGCGGTGAACGCAATTCGGCGTGTGTCGGCGGATGGGGGTTGCGGCTGGCTGTGGTAACAAAATTCGTACACCGGCGGCCAGGGGACACTTGACGCGGCAGGTCGGACCAATTGTTACGATCACGGATAAATTTCAGGAGGAATCCGGCAAGGGTAATGGCCGGCGGAGGTGAGAGGGAGACGAAACCCTAGAAGGGAGGGGGGAAGACTAGGGGGAGAGGGGAAGTTATTGAGATAAAAGAAACCTTAGATTAATTCTTCCATAACCATTACAAGACCCCGAAGGCCCTATATATAGGCGTCGATGACATAATTGTAAATAACAAAACATACAACAATATTAAATCACTTAAACGCTACGACACGACTCGATACAACATGACTCGATACATCACAACTCAACATATAAATAATAATAATAATACAAGATAACTGATGGCGGATGTGGATTTGTAACATCTGCACACGTTCGTCCAATCCCAAGATTAGATGACTGATATATTTACTAAGAGTTTGAATTGTGGTACCTTCATTGATAATATCTTCAAGATGGGAATGATCGATATCTACTCTTATCTTGACGGATAGAGTTGAATTGTAATTGTAACGACCTGTAAGAAGACCCATGTTTTCCATTTCTCTCTTTTTAGCCCTGCACCTCTTGTGGTGTTTTAATGTCACTCCTTTTTGTGCATATATAGAGCTGAAATGTATTATTTCCTTTGTATTTTAAATATACAAGTTATTTGAGATTCTCAACTAAAATTACTCATTTTAGCCCAAATGACTTCTTATAGAACCCACCCAATTCAACTTGGTGCATACATGTCCTGCTGTATAGTATAGATTTTGTTGCACTATAGTATAATAGTTTTATTTTGTATTACCTTTTCCCACTCCTCTGAGTGATGCATTAGCTGAGACCCTCAAAAATAGGGAGACATGGTATATGTGCATGGGTATATAAATAGGAGTGAAAATTTTAGACAGTTGGGTGGGAAATAGTTCATCGACTTCCTCTGAGGAGGTAGCCGGTCAGCTTCTCCTATAAGAGAGCTTTTTTTTCCTCCTATGTATCTTTTAGCATGCGAGTTCTCGCGGGACCAATAATTGTACATTTTTATTGAGCTTTCTCTGACCAACTTAGCTCTCTGGCCTCTCAGTCATCTAATTCTTTGATTGTAGGGCTTTAATAGAGCTAGATCCAAGTTCCAGTGACAAGTCGGGATCCAACACTTCTTATGTTGATAAGGTCCAAAACCATTTCCTAAACCTAGTCATTATAAGATATCAGTCATGACCAAGTGCTGCTATAGGTTGTTTTTTAAGTTATCAACTCATTTTTTCTCATATTTCTCCTACTTAGGTCGTTTGCACAATCTACTATAGTCTTCAAAATCCTCAATGTACTATGACATTCACATTTTAATGTAATCTAGATGTAGATAACCTAGCAAATAATCCTTTAATAGATACTGGAATGTTCGCAAGGACTCTTATCCTTCTTTACTAAGGATCCTTAAATGTTCAAATTGTGGTCAACATTGAAAGGAATGTATTTTCGCTGTGATTGAGGTGGGAAATCTTGAAAAATGCAAGATCAAATTGGTGTGTTTGTACATTTACTATGCGTTGATAATTTAGTCTCATGCTGGGAAGCTTATATGGCCTTACGCACTTATAGTAGATCTCGTGCCCCTCCACCTATAACCAATTGGTTTATAGATTTAGTGCGCCTCCACCTATAACCAATTGGTTTTAGATTGAATGCTTAAGGCTCCATTTGACACAGCGGCGGTGGTCGTGAACGCGTTGTTTATGAATGTAATTCATGAATGCCCGACCTCACCTAAGGAACTTCATCCACTTTTATGTTCATAACTGATTTTCTTTTCTTGGTGGCGGTCATAACCGATGTCATGCCGAACATACATTATATGACGGTGACATTTTTGTCCAAACTCACCGGAGCATTAACACAACGTCAAACAGACCCAAAGTTATAACATGATATTGGAGTACAGATTAAGCCTCACAACGCACTTTTACACGACCAATTAAAAAAGATGTCCACATGTTAGAGGAGAAATACCCTACACTTGAGGGGGGCATGCTGTCATTTTAGTCTCATATTGGAAAACTAATATAACCTTGTGCACTGTATATTTCATGGCTCCTCTATCTATAAATAACCAATTGGTCCTATATTGAATGCTTAGGTTACAGTGGTTTTCAAGCAAATGAGATTGATTGATCCTTATGTGTCCAAAGTCAACGGCCAAGCCCGAGGAATGATCAGTCAATCTTGAACCATGCATGACTCAGTTATGGATGGAGATTCCATATCTGCTACATTTTCATGGGCCATGTTTTTTTTTCTTCTCTTTCTGTTTAATTTTGGTATTCTGGAAACCCCTGGAAAAGTCATTCTTTTCTATATGATAAGTATCTTTGGCCAAATTAAGAAATTTTATTTGTACTGATTTTGCTCCAGGAATGAATTCATCTAATAATTTGCCCTCCAGGTAGCAGCTTCCCCATGGTTAAATGACCTACATGATCAATTCAAGCAGCCATTTACATCATCAGCTGAAGCATTATCCAGCAAATGGCAGGTACAAAATTTGAATTTTCATTTTAAAAATGTGTTATCAATGATGCAATTTATACATGACATCGGAAAACAAAAAAAATCTTATAGTCATTCTCAAAACTGTCTTTCACGTGTGCGCGTAAACTGTAAATCCTAAACCCTGTGTTAATTTATGTTCATATACACACGTCTCTATCCGAGTCATTAAATGGAAGTCCTTTTAGGGGTTTGCACGGTGCGGTTTGTGCCCAAAGCACAACCACACCGCGAGGGTACGGTTTTGGCCCGAGCAAAATTGAGCCGTTGCGGTGCGGTTTTTTGCAATGAGGCTATGGTGCTGTGGATTTTTTGTATTCTAATTATTCGATTGTTTGAAAAAAAACAATGGAGAAATCTAAATTTCTAAAGTTTATTTAAAAAAGCTAAGTGAAATACATACATCATGGTAAAACCACCATCTAAATAAATTTTAGCCACGTATTAGTTCTTTAGAATAGCGAAGTTTTTCAAAGAGAATTCGAAAAAAAATGTCTATAAAATCATGCCAGATCTAGAAGCATTAGTTATAAAATTAGACTACCTTTGTCCATTTGGCTTCTTCTCTGCATTCAACTTCATTAGTGCAATGTGATAGTTAATCATTAGAAATATTATTCTATATTTTGTTATGTATTTTCAAATTAAGCGGACAGTCGGTGCGGTACGGTTTTTGTGGTTTTCAAGTTCTAAGAACTGCACCGTGCTCGGTTTGTAAAATCCTAAACTGCATTACACTGAAACTATGTGGTGGTTTATGAGGTTTGCAATTTTTAATGCTCACCCCTAGTCCTTTTGCATGAGATCGAGAAAGACTTCTATTTTGAATTATTTTTTTTTCTAATTTGCTGAAAAAACTACAAGATCATATCATTTCATATTCTAATTGAAAAAACAATATTTTAGGAGAAGCTTTATTTCAAATTGGAACTTTCCAAAAACCATGGAACTAAAGGGCATTTGGCATGGATCTCTCTTTTTTTTTGCTTAAATTCTGTCCATGTACATAAGGGATATGAAGATAGACATCTCCTCTTACAAAAAGCGCGACTAATGAGTGAGGGAGATGAGTTTCTACTGGTTGATCTAGATTTTGCATGGCTCGAGCTCGAGTCCGAGACCAATATATTGAGCTTGATCTCGCAAGCTCAGCTTGAGCTGCTTACGAGCTTTTCTACATATAACCCATATTTTCTTAATATTTATAAATATTTTTTATATGTTCAAACATCAAAGAAAGAGCTTGCGAGCTGGCTCATGAGTTAATGTATAAGAGCATGTGAGCTCAAGATCGGCTTGCAATCGAGCTTGTTGCTCTCGAGCTCAACAGACTCGAGCTCGTCGCTCTTGAGCTCGACAAACTCGAGCTCGGGTTGAGCTGTTGCTCAACTCATCTTCCACCCCTACCCTAAAACATCATCAACCCAGCACTTTTCCGGTTAGACGGGGCATGTGGAATCCTCTGTGAATCAGCAAAAATCGCATGTCATGACTAAATACTTCTCGGTGACCGATAGAGTTGTACCACGAGGGAATGAAAAAAATTTCCCTTCAAGAAGTGAAATAGAACACTAAATTGTGCGCTCTCAAATTATGGGAGGATAATGCGATGTACGACAACGTGCCCGCCGAAGAATGAGTCGGCCGACCACAAACAATCATTTTGTTAAAGCAATCGGCTGAAGCCGTTGCGTGATGGCCTATTTCTAATGGTCTTTTGAGTAAAGTTGAGATGATTTGGGCTTCCTCATCTTCAAAGTTGCCTCATCTTAAAATCTTACTAATCTCAATAGCGAAAATAAGCCCGAAACACTTTCTTCTATCTCCATGCATTGATCTCCATGTTCCATTTCTTTGCACAGCAAGCTGTCCTGGGATTTGCTAGATGCATGGATTGTCTAGGCATTCTCTCCTGCCAGGACGAAGGAAGTTCGCCCAAGGAAAAAAAACACGAATTCAACAGAAACCAGTCGATATCACAGCGAAACATTCATCGAACAACTCCATCATTCCAGCTCGCGCAACAATCCACACCTCAACGGAATCGAGGAAGAGCCATCCGCGGACACTCGTGCTTCTGCGGAAGAAGAGGTGATTGAAAAGGAATTGTGGGTTGAGCTCGGAAAAGAGCTTCGGAGACGAGAAACATCGGGGGTTGATGCCGGCGATGAAGTGAATTCCGCGAGCGAAATTATTTGGAGCAAGCAGCCGATCACAGCGGACGAGATCCACTTCTTCCCCCCGGGTAGAATCATGCATATAGTAGCAGAGGAATCAGATGCCACTGCTACCAATTCCGGCGGGAGCCGTGCTGGCGGGCCCATGGTCGGTATCTATGAAACGCCGAGACATTTGTACGGCGAAATTCGCTTGTCGCCGAACATGATAAAGGATCATTACATGCCTGCCTATAAAAGGATGATTGATCTGATGATTGAAAACAGTAGGAGGAAAGAAAGCAGTTGATACAACTGTACAGATTTGTATTTTTTTTTTAAAATTCTTTCTTGTATGCATTTAATTTATTTTAAGGTTTAGGGTTTGTTTGGGAATGATTTGGAAGGGGCCTCTTGCAAAAATGCAGGGTAAGGCAATGTTTGTCTGTATTTCATCCTTGCGGTGGGATCCCTTCCCGAACCCTAGCTGCGTGGGGATGCTTTGAGCACCGGGCTGCTCTTTTTCCCCCTTCCAGTTTGTATTTATTTGGATGTGAATATAAATTACTTTCACTTGTGTGTTTGTATCTATGTATATACTATACAAGCAGTCGTGCACGGAAAATCCCGTGCGGGGAGGCGACATTGATCGTGGGGGAGACATTGGTCGTGTGCGGCAAAATTGGTCGGGGGAAGAGACATTGGTCGGAGGCCGCAAATTGATCGGGGACGATGACAATTGTCGTGGGGGTCAATTGGTCGGGGGCGGCGACAATGGTCTATGACGGTAATATGAGGTCGGCGACATTGGTCGTGAAAGACGACTTTGGTCGAGGGCTCAGCATTGGTCGTGGGGAATGACATTTGGCGGGGTTGGCGATATTGGTCGTGGTGTACTACATTTTGCGGGGGCAAAAAAAATGGTGGGGACGACGACATTAAGCGACAACATTAGTTTTTAGGGCTAATTTGTCGTGGGGAAGATATTTATCATGCGGGCAAATTGGTTGGAGTGGCGGCATTGATCGGTGTGGGGACATTGGTCGGGTGGCCGCGACATTGATCGGGGGCGGCTGCATTGGTCGGGGGAGGCGAGATTGGTTGGGGGCGGAGACATTGGTCGGGGGAAGATATTTTGAAATAAAGAGAGGATTCGAGAGGATTTTGGGGAGTCAAATGTTACAAATTTCTTTTTCCTTGCTTAAGTATAAAGATCGTGTATAAAAAAACATAAATGGTAGTCATGCAATAATGCTATATTTATTCAGCAAACATCATATTGTCTAAGGGTCCGTTTGACACGACATCAGTGTTCGTGAACACAATGGTTATAAACCGTCATTTGTGAACGTCTGATCTCACCTGAGAAACTTCAGCCATTTTTATGTTCAAAATTTGTTTTTTTTCTAGGCTGTGATCATAACCGTTGTCATGTCGAACACATTTTGTAGCAACACATTTTGTAGCAACGGAACAAAGTTTCTTCTGCATTGACATTGGTTTTTCAATGAATATGTTTTCTTATAACAATGCACCACATAATAATAAAATTAGGGAATTATTAAAGGCACATTGACATTGGCTATTTGCACATCAAAACTTACATAAATTTATTTATAAAACCTATTTAAATCACGCTACCGAATCATGTTCGCCTCCCTTTCGTTCAACACTACTCACCCTCGACCCCAGCCATTAATGGAATACACATTATTATTATTTATCATTTTGGTTTGTCATTAACATTACTGGTTTGCCGTTACCAATGTTAGTTGCGAATAAGGCTGCGTTTGGGGGGACTTATTTTCACGGTCAAGCGGTTGACCGCATGAACATACCACAATTGGTTTCATGCGGTCGTAACGCTTGAAAATAAGTCCCCCAAACGGAGCCTAAGTTTTTAAAAACTTGGTTTGCGATTAAAAAAATGTGTAGATAGCCAACTTTGTTGTGTGGATAACAATTCTTTAAAATTAATTTATTTGAACTTTTAAAATAACATATATAAGGTATGCAAAATACACTATTTATTTAATTTCTTAATTTCTCTTTTATTTGTTCTACTATTAAAATTGTGTCCATTTAATTTAAAATTAATTATTTACACTATTTATTAAAAATACAATCTTATATGTAATAACCCACACACGTCAAAGGAAATTGGACCATTCAAAGCTCAAAATTAATTAAATATATCTTAACTATATATAGGGACAAGTTCATGAATTTTATTTATTTGTTTATGGAGTTGGCATAAGCCAGCCTATAAAATGGTGAGGATTAGGGTGCAAGTTGAGTTGAGCTGGCTAGTGAGTTTGATGAGCCGGCTCGAAAAAGCTCGACTCGAGCTCGAGGAGCTCGATTGTAAGCTTGAGCTCAAGCTCGTCTGCTCTTGTTCATGAGCTCGCGAGCCAGCTCGTAAGTTTTTTTTATCTTTTTTTAATAAATAATTATTAATAAAAATGGTTAATGAGCTGAAAAGCTCGTGAGCAGCTTGAGCTCGACTCGAGCTCGAAAGCTCGAGCTCGAGCTCAATATATTGGTCCCGCGTCCCGAGCTCGAGCTCGAGCCATGCCTAATGAGCTCGTCGAGCTCGAACTCGAAATATTTAGCTCGAGCTCGAGCTTGAAAATTTTGTCATGTTTGACTCGTTTACACCTCTATTGAGGATTGTGTTAGACAGATAGTCAGCGTAAAATTTAGTCACCCTTACGAATATGAATCATTTGAGAATTTGTACAAAAGTTAGATTGTTCCCCTACAGAAAACGTCGTATGATTTGTATGTGGCGTCTTGACAAGAACTACTACATCTGACTTAGTATCTAGTATAGTTTGATTAATATCACCTATTATCTCAAGAATAATTTGAGTGGCTGTTTCACTCTCTAATGCAGCTTGCTCTATCTCTTGAGCAACTTCTGGAGGCAAGGCCTCTTGTTGAGCATAGGATTATGAAATGAAAATTTAAGAGAAGATTTTTGTATTGAAATGAAAACTTTTAAAGAAGTTTTTGTAATTTTTCTAAAATAAGCGGAATGCTGCGGAAAATTTAGCAAAGTTAGAGTGGAGATCCCAATAAATAATCCTATGCACGAGAGATTTGATGGACCATCACCAGTGTCAATAAATTTACGTATATATGGTAACCATTAGGAATGTGTAAAATAATCATAATAATCTAACATAATTTAATTGTGATTTAAACTTAATTATTTGTGCCACATTTATAATTTAATTAGGCTCGCTTAAAGCTTGAGAAAATAAAATATATTTGGTAAAATGCTTTAGCTAGATTTGGTTCGGCGATGGCGGGTGCATCTGGTGGGTTGAAACGTCATTTTGGAACCGGAGGGAGAGAGACGGGGGTCGAAACGGAGCGGATCAGACCCGTTTCCTTCTTGTTGCAGGTGCAAACGGAGCAAACGCCGGCGGCGGCCGTTAGTTTACCCGCCGTCCGACGGCATTTGCTCCAAACGAAAGCGAAACCAATAAGTCTCTCAACTTCAGCTTAGGTTTTAAATACCGTAAAAGTTTTACTTTTCTCAAATTTGTAAACAAATTTATAAAACTTATATATGAAAATAATGTAAAAAATTGACATTAATATAGCATATTTTTTCAATATTTATTAATTAAAATTTTGAAGTCAATATTTAGCACTTTGCCTACAAAAAAAATTTTATGCGTCCACCACTTCGGCTCCGTTTGGCACGGTGGCGGCCGTCATAAATGCATGAGTTAAACCGTCATTGGTTAAAAATTAACTAACAAACATCATCCTTTTGAACATAAAAGTGGATGAAATTACTTAGGTGAGCCATTAACAAATGACAATTTAACCCTCATGATTCATGAACAAGAATATACCATTTCTTATGACATGAGGGTACATTATTTTAGTACTATACCACATGGTTGACCCTCAACAATAAAAAAAAGCTCAGGCTCCCTTTGACAAGGCAGTGGCGATCGTAAACGCATGGATTAAAACGTCATTTTTGTTAAGAATCGCCTAACAAATATCATTCGTGTTTGAACATAAAAGTAGATGAAGTTCCTTATATGAGTGTTAACAAATGACAATTTAACCCTCGTGTTCATAACTGTCACCATCGTGTCAAACAGAGCCTCAAGCTTTCTTTTGTTTTATGTTAGTTTATTATGGGTTGATATAATGGGGTCAACTTCACCATGCTAAATGATTCTAATGCTTAATTTAATGAAACATTATTGAGTGGCAACCAATTCCCAAAGTTTAGAGAAAATAATGAATTATTAATCATATGGTTTATTTCTATAAGTTTAGGAATAATAATGAATGATGAAACATGTGATTTTCTTTATAAATTGAGGGTTTGTTTGGTACATCGGTGGCAGTGGTGAGCACGACAGTTATAAACCATTGTTCGTGAACGTTCGATCTCGCTTAAAGAACTCCATCTACTTTATATTCAAATTAGTTTTTTTTTTCTTTTCTTTTTTGGTGGCGGTCATAACTCTGTTGAGTGGGTCACGTGGAATGGACGGTGCTGTCGAGCGTGTGTTGCGACTCGTTAAAAGGGATGGTTTAGTCTCACACCATCTAGTGTGCTCCTTGGTCCTGAGTGTATAAGCGGGGTGGCAACTACTCCCCTAACCGCGTGGTTTTGGGAAGTGACGCCACAATGCTTTACATGGTATCAGAGCAAGGTTATGGCACGTGGCGAGGGAGGTGTTGAGTGCGCCACGTGGAATGGACGGTGATGTCCGGCATGTGTCGCGGCTCGTTAAAAGGGATGATTTAGTCTCACACCGTCTAATGTGCTCATTGGTCCTGGGTGTATAAGTGGGTGGACATTCCTCCCCTAACCACGTGATTTTGAAAAGTAACGCCACAATGCTTTACAAACACGTATCATGCAAAACACATTTTATATGATGGCGAAAATGTTTCATTATGCACGAAAATGTTTCGCCCTAAACCGAGCTTGAATGAGTGATATTCATTATGCACAAAAATGTTTCGCATCCTCTATTGGGTATATTGAAGCTCCGTTTGGAACGGTGGCGACGGTCATAAATGCATGAGTTAAACTGTCATTCGTTAAGAATCATCTGACAAATATCATACGTTTGAACATAAAAGTGAATGAAGTTCCTTAAATGATCGTTAACGAATGACAATTTAACCCTCATGTTTATAACCGCCACCATTATGCCAAAGGGAGCCTGAATTTAAAAGCATAAGCTTGTGTGAGTGTCAATCATTTGATATTTTTACTTAAATACATAGTTCGTCTATCCGATGTGGGACTAATGCTCTGCTTGTTTCGACAATTTTTCTTCATTTTTGGCGGGGAAAAATGATACGATTGTAAATACCTGTTTGGCAAACCTCTATTCTCCATTCTCAACGCTCCAAAACGTCATTTTTGACCTTCACTGATGTCGCAGCCCTCTCCCTCCATTCCCACCGCTCACATTCTCAATGCTCCAAAACGTCACCGTCGAAACAAAGCCTAAACCATTCTCCTGACGTGCGTTAACAATCTCCCCCTTCACTTGGGATCTCTCCACGCCAACATAAAGAGCGCTCTCAGTCACATGCAGTTGTTGTGAGGGCGCATGTTGTTAGAAATTTTGTAATTAAAATATTTAATATATAATTTTTATTGGAACAAAGTTTGGTGTTTGTGTTGGGCTAAAGAGCACACAAATCCGATCAGAACATTTGCAAATTAATTTGAGTAAGTATCTGCACGACCGCTTAGCGGTATGCCGATACACAACCAAAACAAATCACAAAATAACAATAATAAAAGTGACACAGAGATTTAACGTGAAAACCCAATATGGTGAAAACCACAAGACGATCGGAGTCCAATCCGGAAATCCGCCACTAAAATGTATAAAACAATAGACAATTACAAAGTTTTCCCTCATCGATCTTTATAGGATTTTCACCAGATTCATACTACACAATACAATAAATAGTAACAAAAACTGCAAGTTACCGACAGTGGAGGACGAGACGGATTACACAAATTTTCTCTAAGATGTCTCTTTAAATCCTTGCTCAAATCTGCTTCAGATCCAATCCATATAGGCGAAGTACTCATCAACGTTATACAACGACATCCGAAAGCTCTCTCAAACAAAGACGATTGCCGCAAAAGATTATAAATCTTTTAATGCTTGAGTTTGGAGAGAAGTGAATGTCTTACTCCTCATTCATCCCAATTTATAGGGCCAAAACCAAGGAGTTAGAGATGGTAGATGACATGTAGATGAAACTTTCATGAAGCTTCTCTCGGCCAAAAACACATTTCGTAAATCTTATTTTGGTCACTTTCATAGAAACTTCCTTCAATAGCACATGTTGGTGTAAAGGTCAATGCTGGCTATTCCTTTTTACACTTATCATGAACAAATGCTTGAAAAACATGGTCAAAGGTGACTAACAACTTTCATACTTACGAAAAAATTATCTCAACAAATCTCTCTTTTTTAAACTAAGTGACAATCTTCTTTCAATTCTCCAAACATGTCTCCACCTTTGGTTAACAATATCAAATTCGAGTTAACAGTTTTCTCCACAAAAGACGAGAATTGAAACTAATCTCCTCTGCTTTACGTGGAGGGAACCGCCATGCCGGCAATCCTCACACAGTGCTCAAACTTCCCTCTCGATACGGTCTTTATAAGCATATCTGCTCAATTGTCATCCGTGTGCACCTTCTACAAATCCATCTCTCTCTGCTCTAAAATATAGTGTATCCAATGATATCGCGTGTCAATATACTTGGACCTCGAGTGAAAGGTGAGATTCTTCCCCAAATGAATTGCACTCTGACTGCCGCATAGAAGTGTGTAGCGCTCCTGAGTGAAACTCAACTCCTTGATGAAACGCTTCATCCAAAGAAACTTTTTCTCTGCCTCAGTGACAACAATAAACTCTGCCTCCATAGTAGACAATGTGACACACTTCTGCAGTCTAGACTGCCATGACACAACTTCCCATGCAAACAAGATCAGGTGCCAAGAAGTCGATCTTCTAGAGTCTAAATCTCCAGCCATATCAACATCAGTATAGCCTAGTAGCTCTGGCTCACTGCCTTCGAACCTTAACATCAAGTATGATGTCTCATGTAGGTACCTTAGAATCCACTTTACAACATTCCAATGTTGTCTCACAGGGTTGGAGAGAAACCTACTAATAGTGCTAATGACATGCGCTATGTCTGGGCATGTACACACCATAGAGTACATGAAACTACCAACTGCAGAAGCATAAAGGACCTTCTGCATCTCCTCTTTCTCTTCAGGTGTGCTCGGGCAGTGGTCCATTGTAAGTCTGAAGCGAGCTGCAAGTGGCGTGTTCACCTTCTTCGCTTGATCTATACTAAATCTCTGTAGCACCTTCCTGATGCATCTTTCTTGTGATAACCAAAGTAACCTGGAGCCTATATCTTTCTGAATATGCATCCTTAGGATGGTCTTTGCAGCTCCCAAGTCCTTCATTACAAATGTGGAGTTCAGCTGCCGCTTCAACTCGGCAAGCGAGCAGTTAGCGAGCAGTTCTCCTTCCAACTATCAACATGTCATCAACATAGAGGAGTAATATGATGATATCCCCCGGAGCATACTGCTTTATAAACACGCAGTGATCAAGGGTAGTCCTCCTGAAGTCGATCTCTCCCATAAAAGTATCGAATTTCTTATACCATTGTCACGGGGCCTACTTTAGGCCATATAAGCTCTTATTCAGGCAACATACCAGACTTTTCTTCCCTTTAACCCTGAATCCTTCAGGTTGCTTCATATATAACTCCTCAAGATTACCATGCAGAAAGGCGGTCTTGACATCCATCTACTCGATCTCTAGGTCTAGCCATGCAACAAGACCAAAAATAACTTGGATAGATGACATCTTCACAAGAGGAGAGAAGATCTCATCAAAAACAACTCCTTGTTCCTGACTAAAATCCTTCAACACTAATCTGGCCTTATATTTGAGTGGTGTCGAGGGATCTCCCTCCTTTCTCTGAAAATCTATCGATTCTTCAGAGTCTTCTTGCCCTGAGGCAATCTCACCAAATCATAAGTGTGGTTCTCATGCAGAGACTACATCTCCTCTTGCATAGCAACCATCCATTATTTCTTCTTCGAGTTCTGCATTGCTTCATCAAAGCACTCGGGCTCCCCAACATTAGTCAACAAAATATACTCATTAGTGGAGTATCTCGAAGATGGGTGTCTAACTCTATCAGACCTCCGTAAAGCGAGCTCAACTGCTGGTATAGGCACACCATCAATGATGTCCTCTATATGCTCACCTCAATAGTGTCCTCATAATCTAAAAGTGGCTCTCTGTCCTGTATCGACTCAGGCTTTGCAGCCTCCTCAGTATCGTCACCTCCAATCATATGAGACTCTGCATTAGTACAAGAGTCACCCTTCTCAGTTTTCTTTGGATCAACAATAGTCTGATCCACACAAAATATAGCATCACTGTTGCGTACAAGTTTCTTCTCAATTGAATTAGAGAACCTGTATCTAAACTCGCCGCTACGTCCATATCCCAGAAAAATGAATTATTGGGTCTTGGAATCTAACTTCGATCTTTCATCTCGTGGGATGTGCACAAAGGCTCTACAACCAAAGCCCCTCAAGTGACTATATGAAGGGTCCTTCCCATACCAGACCCTATCAGGAACATCCTCCTGTAATGCATAGCTGGAAGAGAGGTTGATGATGTATGCAGCTGTGTATAAGGCCTCGCCCAAAAACATACCATGTAGCTTTGACACAGACAACATGCACCTCATCCTCTCCATCAAGGTTCTATTCATTCTTTCAGCTACAACATTCAGTTGTGGTGTCTTGGGTGGAGTATTTTCATGTCTGATCCATTGTACTCTGCAATACTCATCAAAGGGAGCAGTATACTCTGCCTCATTATCGGACCTGATGCACTTTAGCTTCTTCCCATACTGTCTCTCCACCTTGACATGAAATCTCCGAAAAGTATTGAGGACCTCATCTTTGGTCTTAATAACATAGACTCAAAGCTTACTCGAAAAATCATCAATGAACATCACAAAATAAGACACTCCTCCTCTCGTATGGACCTTCGGTGGTCCACAAACATCAGTATGTACGAGCTCTAAAGACATGGATCTTTTGATAGAAGTATGGATCTGGAATAAAACTTTATTTTGCTTCCCAGTCATGCAGTGATCAGACCTCTCTAACTGATCTGTAAATATATCTGTGATTATCTTTTTCTTGGAGAGACATCCTAGTCCCTTCTAGTTGATATGACATAATCTCTTGTGCCATAATGATGGAGATGCTCCATCCCTGATAGTATTAGCCTGAGTAGCTTCAAGCTTTCCCTCCATATAATATAAGTAAGTATCTCTCCAACCTCTGGCTACTTCAAGCGATCCTTTAATCAGCTTCCAAGAATCTTCACCAAAGACATTGAAGTGTTCCTCATCACCTGACTTCCAAATAGAAACTAGGTTGAAGCAGATTTCAGATACGTGACACACATTCTTTAGAATCAACAAACCTCTCGTACTCATCTTCAGGTGCATTTTTCCCATCCCTATGACTTTAGACGTGTCATCATTGTCCATTCTAAGCACTCCACAGTTGTGAGTCATGTAAGTGACAAACAACTCTCTGTTGTGGAGACATGTGCAAAAGCACTTGATTCCACAATCCATCTTCTATCATCTACGAAAGTACATATGTGACGTCACCTCCAATAATGACAACATCGTCCTCCTCTATAGAGACTGTGACAACCATATGCATGTCCATCTTCTCATTTGAAGACTCTCCCTTCTTCTTTTGGTCAATCTTCAGAGTATAACAAAACTTCTGAATATGACCCTTCTTGTGGCAGTAGCGACACTCCACATTCTGGTAACGAGACCTAGACTTCTCTCTGTTTTGGCTCCTCTCACTCTTCCTTCCTCTACTCTTGCTCATGCCTCCCCCCGGGCTTAGTAAAGAGAACGTCAGCTCGTAAAAAAGAGCCTGATATCCCTTGAAACTTCCTTCTCACCTTTTCATTTAGGATGTCACTTTTGACAATCTCCATAGTAATAATGTCACCAGAAGAGCAGTTAATTAAAGAAACTCTTATCATCTCCCAAGAGTAGAGGAAGGAAGAGTGAGAGGAGCCTCGTTCTCAAAGGTCACCTTTATTATAGTGAGTTTATCAATAATACCTTGGAACTCGTTCACATGATCCAAGATGGGTGAGTCATCTCTATACTTAAACTCTCCAAACTTCTTCAGTAGATATAGCTTGTTGATGTCAACACAAGGTTTCCATGGTCTTCCAAAGGATCTTCACATCAATGATGCTTGTAATATGATTGTAGACGTTTGGCTCTACAAACTGTCTGATGAATCTGTATAGCTTCTAGTGCTCCACCTTCCATTTATTTGGATCTGCCTTTAGACATCTCCTCAAAGATAATAGCATGTCAGTCCTCCATATATAGAAGGTCCTCCATCAGTAAATGTCATTGGTGGTAGTTCATGCCGTTTAATTTAACCATTTACTCGGAGCCTAAACCTGAAGTACACTCCATCGTACTCTATCACTAATCGGACTGACCACAGTTCTTTGAGCCGACTATTTCAAAGAAAGTAATCAAAGAGGACGGGGAGCAGACCAATGATCGTCAACTACTGTACCCGATCACTAACCCAAAATATCTGATCGGTTTGTCTCAAATCTCAGATAGGTCAACTCGATAATTGCTCTGATAACGAACCTCCCTCTAATACCACTTATTAGGCTAGAGAGCACGCAAGCCCGACCAGAGCACCTGCAAATTAGTTCGAGCAAGTATTTGCACGACCGCTTAGCGGTATGCCGATACAAAACTAAAATACAGTACACAATAACAATAATAAATGTGACACAAAGATTTAACGTGGAAACCCAATAGGGTAAAAGTCACAGGACGATTGGAGTCTAACCCGAAAAGCCACCACTAAAATGTATGAAATAATATGCAATTACAAAGCTTTTTCTTCTCGATCCTTATATAATTTTCACCAGCTTCACACTACACAATACAATAAATAGTAACAAAGACTGCAAGTTACTGGCAATGACGGACGAGACGGATTACACAAATCCTCTCCAATATGTCTCTTCGAATCCTTGCTCAAACCTGCTTTAGATCCAATCCGCATACGCGAAGTACTCCTCGTCAACGTTGTACAACGACGTTCGAAAGCTCTCCCAAATAATGATGATTGTCACAAATGCCTCTCTAGAAATCTTTTAATATTTGAGTTTGGAGAGAAGTGGATGTCTTACCCCTCCCCCATTTCATCCTTATTTATAAGGTCCAAATCAAGGAGTTAGAGGTGGTAGATGACATGCAGATGAATCTTCCATGAAATTTTCCTTGATCAAAAACAAATGTTGTAAAGCTTCCTTTGACTACTTTCCTAGAAGATTCCTTCAATAACACATGTTGTTTTAAAGATCAATGACAGCTACTCTTTTTCACACTTATCATGAACACATGCTTGAAAAGCATGATCAAAGGTGACTAGCCACTTTCACACTTAGGAGAAAATTATCTCAACAGTTTGGTGTTATGCTCCTCATAATTGATAGCTACAAAATCAAAAAGAGAGAATCTAAATATTTAGAGGAAATCTTTCATGGAGAAAATGATGAAACTAATAGTCCCACCATGCTTATCTACACTTATGATAGTGAGTATATAAATGAATGCATTCCTTATTTGTTCAAAAGAACATAAGGAAAAACTATGAACCACACGCACGTCCGCACGCACCGCACCAGATCCATTTCGGATTTGGGGAATAATTGAATTTTTTTTTTAATAGTTTTGATATTTTTGTATTTTTTTGTACGTGAGAAGAACACAACGCAGCCACCTTGCGTCGATAAGGACTCGATTGTAATTTTCTAACTGCTTATTTTATGCGTTCTTCTCGCCATTAATTATTTTCGTTGAAAATCTAACGCTTCTCTGCACGATTAAAACTTACTAATTATAATCATTGTAATTATTACATGGTTACTTTTTTACTGTTTTACTGGACTCCTATATAGGAGATTTTCTAATTCGTTTTATATATGCTCTCAGGAAAACAACTTTCACTCTCTTATTCTTACGACATTTTCTCTTCGTGTGTCTACTTTCTTGATGCTTGCTTCATCAAGTGAGAGTTCGGGTCCCCTGTGCTTCTTCGATGTTGGCACATATCGTAGTTTCGCCAGCGATGCATGGGAGCTAGAAACTGTACGAATATATTTGATTCAGCCCAAACCATCAACTCTGATACCACTTGTTAGGAGAGTGAGCGAGGCAAGCTGGATGAGACATTAGTCATCAAACTCATATTCAATGCAAAAACTTAAGCCCTACCGAGTGAGGGTCAGCTACATTTCAACTATCCAATGTGGGACTAAATATTGGAGCGAAAAAAATCATAGTAATTCATTGAAAATTACTTTGGAAATCGCAGAACATCATCATCACTCTGCTAAATTACAGCAACACTAAGAAATCTAAGCACAGATTTCATTATAATTAATCAAAGCATTCTTATCAGCTTGATACAGTTAGAAGGAAGAACATGAATGAGACTACCTTTGGTCTGTGCTATGTCTTCCCACAGCTCATAGGAATGACCGAATCGATCGGTTCGGGGTGCGGGGAATGGAAGAAGAGGCAGATAGCAGAGCAGTCATCAAGAGCGATATCTCGCCTCTTCCGCTTCCACGCATGAACGGCGCATTTGACGAGCTTTCTGGCTGATTCTCTTCTATCTTTTGTAGAGGAAACAATATTGACTGCCTCTTGGTTGGAGACCACATCCCACACCTGAAGGGGAAACAGTTCAACTGAAGGTTAGAGCACTTACAATAGAATTACTACTTATTTTACTATTTAGTTCTATTTGAAGAAAATTGCTTTCTACTCTATTGCATGTCAAGCTTTCCGTCAAGAGCGACTAATTTCATTGAAGAAAATTCAAGCGTACTATTACAAATGACGGCAGCAATGCGACACGAGGCCGAGTCAAATAATGGTATGCATTTTGTTTTCCGCACTTAATTTTATAACACACTTCATTTAATTATCTCAATTTTATATTAACTATGTTCATAATGATCGTGTGCGCATAGGTCACACAATATGATTTGATTTTAATAATAACATTTAGTGCATGTTTGTGACCTAAGCGCTTAATATAAATTTTATCACAACACTCTCTCACACTCGTGATCAATGCTATTGGGTCTTCTCATCTCAAAATTTAGCTCTAAGGTGAGGCATTCCCTCACACTTATAAACCAAACACTCCCCCTTTTTAAAAAAAAATAAAAAAAATCTGTAAATAACAAGTAGAACCCTAGATTGGGAGGTCATCAAACTAAATTCCCGAGCGATTCTAGGGCAAGATGTTGAACTATGGGCTCTAATTAGGGCGAGGTATTCTTCTTAGGAACGAAGGGATCAAAAACAACGAAGGAAAAAAACAAAAAAACATGGAAAACACACAGATTTACGTGGTTCGGCAACCTTGCCTACATCCATGGCCGCACGAGGGTTTCTCCCGTTTTCTTTTGTTTTTTTGTTACAGAAACGAGAAGCAACAATTCTCTCATGCTTATAAACCAAGCACCAGACCCTTCCACAATGTTGTGGAACAAACCCAACATCCTAAATCTACAATATTTGATTGAAATATAACTCCTAGCATTAAAAAGAAAACCAGTGTAGCATTCATGGAGAAAACTACTAAAATGGATTATATTAGCAAATTGTGAGCAACCAAATGAATGTAATGAATCAGATTCTTCTAAAAAAACGACTTACACCATCGGTGGCAAGCACCATGAACTGATCCGCGCCAGTTATGAGCCTTTGAGTCACCTCAGGAACAGAGATAAGGCCATAGTCCTTGAGACAATAGTCTCCAAATGCTCTCGACATTGCCAGCCCAGGCTTTTCTACATTAGGCAGCCATACCCTATGCACACCCGGTTCATCTCCCAAACAGAACACGCGACCATTGCACTCGGTTATGCGCTCCGCTTCCTCTGCAAACACAGCATCCATGCATTATCCATAAGTCTCAGGCGAAACAATGATATACTGACCTAAGATTATCTAATATTGAAGAGGGCAATGTTCAAAAATGGAGATTTACCAGAATAATTAGTGTTTCAATGAAACTCACCACAGGTGATGCTGAAGAAAAAGGAAAACTACACGGAATAAAGAAATGAGATGTGTAGGCATTTGTGGACAAAAAACGCCATTATCATGAAACATGTGTTTGGCACGACAACGGTCATGACCGCTAACAAGAAAAAAAAACTAATATTGACCACCACGCTAATGACCACCACGCTAATGACCGACACCTTCATGCCAAAAGGCCCCAAACTTGGGAGCTTGCGATTTGCGAACACTCCCCTCCAAATACCAATAAAGACTAGGGACTTGATTATATTCTCCCATCTTCGCATGATTGTACTATGATTGTACAACCCCGTATCGCGTATTCGCGAAGAGAGGCCCCAAAACAAGGCGTGAGGCTTGCTGCGCGTTTTTTAAGCTTTTTGAGTGGTTTGAACACTCTTGGTCCAATTTACACAACCTGCATAAATACTAGTGGAGGGATGAAAAATCTGCCTCCCCCTCGGGCCCCTTTTAGGGGGCGGTTGCGGCGAGTTGCCGACACTCGCTTCGGCTTGCTAGATGTGAGTGGGAGCAGCAGCGCAGACCTGTGCGGCCTGTGTACGACCAGGGTCTCGCCTAGGCGCCAGGCCTGTCGAGACCGGCCGACGACCAGGGTCTCGCCCAGGCGCTAGCCTTGCGGCCTGTGCGGGGCGAGACCGACCGACGGCCAGGGTCTCGCCCAGGCGCCACTGTGCGGCCTGTGCGGGGCAAGACCGGCCGGCGGCCAGGGTCTTGCCCAGGCGCCAGGCCTGTGCGGGGCAGGCCGGCTGGCAGCCAGGGTCTCGCCCCGGCCGCCTAGTCCCCAGTCTTGCGGGGCGAGACAGGATCCCCCCCCCCCAAGGGTTCTTCAGCGAACTTCCTGCTCGCCCGGTACCAAGGTAAGGGAGGAGTGGAGTGGTTTAACCCCCACTCGTCTCTGGTGTCGGGGAAGGTGAGGGCATTTAGCCTCCGTTCGCCCGCGGACCTCTTTTAGTCATGTTTTTACCGTTGTGCCCCTTGGAGGAATTACCTCTTTTAGCCATGTTTTTACCGTTGTGCCCCTTGGAGGAATTACCCCCAGTGTGGATGCTTTCTATTGACTCGAGACCTATTTGTCTTAGGGGTATTTCTGACCTTTTGGTCCCTAGGTTTGGGAAAACTATAAATAGACCCCCGTGGGTATCTTTGGAGAGGAGGGTTTTGGCTTCCTCCTCCTTAGGCTTATTCTTGGTGGAGTTTGAGAGCTCTCCAAGATACCCAGCTCAGCCATTGGTGAGGGAGGGGAAGTGCTCTCGTGACCTTCCGGGTGTGTGGTAGGACCTCCACGCTAGAGCCGAGGGTCTGTTCCTAGTTTCCTGAACCTTTGGTCCGTGACACCCCCCTGAGTGCAGTAAGTGTGAGGTCACCCCTTTCAAGGGACCCCGAACTCCACAGAGACCAATTTCTCGGTTTCAACAATGATAACTGCGCTCTATATGCCTGTATGTGGTTGGTAGGATACGATCATGCGCCATGTTCCTCTCTTGGCGGGGTGACTTGTGGTTTCTGATTTATAATTGAAGCCGATCAATGATGGTGGTTGCTCATTGTGACATCAATTTCATTTTTTGTGAGCCACATGTCGGATTTTGTTGAGCTCGAATTTTAATGCTGACATGTGTTAGGGCGGTTTAGTTGCTCAAGGTATTTTATGTATGCCCTATCAAGTTTGGAATAGGTATATATAGTACCTCCAGCGTAGAGCTTTGTCCTAAGTAGACATGAAACCAACGGGTCACTATCGAGTCTGTCTCGACGCGCGCGAACATACACAAAATATTCAACAACATGTACTGTCTTCATTGGTCATGAGAATGCAATACCATCTGATAGATTCAAGTTATAAGTAGGTGTAGGAGGAGACTTACGAGGCAAATTAGGCTTGAAATCAACAGTCAGTTGGACGGAAACCAAGCGACCGTCATCAGCTTTCGTTGCCATGACAGCACGCGAGTCGCCGACATTAGCTATCACCAAGAGCTCCCCCTTATGAAAAACATGAGCGCAAGCACAAGATGATCAGGTTCTGTAAGAAAAATTCCAGAGTTTTATGCTTTACCATGCTCAAGATGTTAGAAACAAAAAAGTGATTCTGATGAGACCAATTCTGACTTCTCATTTGAGGGGTTAGTCTTCTTCTACAAAAAGCATTTTGCTTCTCTACTAAAAACAAGCAAGAAATTGAGGGGAAAATAAGTGATATGATATGCCTAATTTTGCTTCCCTTCTATGGACCAATCAGTGACTTGAAAATATCAAGTAAATACAAATTATTTATTATTTTATCACCTAAAACAAATATTGACTATGCACAACATAATAAAAAACTTGTATTATTTGAAGCATTTGACATGTATCAAGACACAAAACTACTATTTCAACTCTCAATTTACATGAGTAATTTTCTCTCTTCAATATTTAATGGCCTACATGTACTCTATTATTTTCCCTTCCCTTGCTCTCCGTCGTAATCAACTCACAGTCAGAGCGAGGGATCAAGTTGATCTTTAAAACTGCATATCTAGAATAAATCCAACCATCAACACTGTAAAATAAGACGCCAGACGCCGACCTTAAGAAATTAATCGTAAAATATGTGCATTGACCCTTCTAAATAGGTATTATAAGATCATCTGATGAACATCAACATCAAGAACATCTCCACATTAGTATTTAACAAACCTTTTCAAAACTCCTTGATTACATTGCCCTAGGCCGTGCTTGGCGTGGCGGTGGTGGTCGTGAACGCGGTGGGATAGTTTGCAAACGTCCGACCTCACCTAAGGAACTTCATCCAATTTTATGAAGCCCTGGCAAACAGATTCTATGACGGTGGTGTTTATGTCCAAACTCGTCGGAGCAAAAAATGCCACGCAAAACAGAACCTTAGATAATTTATAACCCTTTTATGAAACCCTGACACCATAATAGAGAAAGAACAGCCCAAAACGAATTTTCGCGCATGATTGATCTAAAATACGATCATTTTTCAATACGTTTGTATTACACAAATATGGGAGTATATTTTCACAAGCAATCTACACCGTTGAAATCACAGATCATAAAGCTATATTTGCTCCTGCACGGTGATCTATTATGATCACCGTGCGTAACACGTTCCTAAATATTTCTCCAAAACAAGGAAGGCCCAACATCCCACTTTCATGTCACACAATTAAAAAAGAAATTTGTGGTTTAAGTGTGGAAGTGTGTAAGAAACTCATGTAGCTTTGTGCATTTAATATTGTTCAAAGCCCTTTCACCTATAACCAATTGGTCAAATTAGCTAATTTGGGTACTTGCCCAGGCTAAAAGATGAGAAAACAAAACAAAAAACCTGCAGATATAAATGCATAACTGATGCTACAATCTTATCAGAATATGTAGAAAGCTCAATATTGTAGCCAAAAGCACAACCATCTTCAATTTTAGCAGTAAATTGAAGAAGAAAAAGGAGAGAAAAAGATGTATGTATAAGTTTATCCCAACCTGCTTGACAATGGAGAGAGCAGTGGAGCCACTATTGAATGAATCTAGCTTGGTATTTTCCTCGAGCTCCTTGTCAACAGCTGCACAAGATCTCAGAAATGAATCCTTCCATATTTCAGCATGACTGATGCTTGTATTGCTCTCTTTAATGGCGGTCATAGCAAGAGTTTTCTGCCAGTTGCAGAGCAGGGAAGATGGAAGAGACTTCTGAATGTATCCTGCGACGTAGTGCCCCCAAGAACCATGGCCGTCAAATATCCCGCAGAAAACTATGTCTTCCTGGCATCCAAATTCCTGAGACTCAAATTGGGCAAAAAAATCAATCAGAAATTGTTCAGGGATTTGCAAAGAAGATGTGATGTAGGTTGATTTCAGGTCGCAGGTGTGATAACACATGACTGATCTACTCTGGATCACACTAGATCACTTGGTCTCACCTGACATTGTCCGGTCTGCAGCCCAAACACCCAACCCCTCTCCATCGACAGATGGATTGTTGGTGGCCACAACCTCCTTTTGATGACGCAAACTCAATAATTAAGTGGGCAACACATGAACTTTCCAGGAGATCACACATCTCAGTATTACTCCAGTAGCTCAATTGGTGATGAATAGTGGTTTGAAGGTCATTTATCAAGGAGGTTGCGGGTTTGAGACGGCTTCTCAACAACCCGCAGCAGCTGAGAAACAGGCGCAGAGGGCGGAGTTGGGGTACTTGGGCTGCAGCCCGGTAATGGCCGAGCTGATAGAAAGGGCGTTTACAACAGGAACCCTAATTTAAGTTTGCAAACTTTTATCTCTCAGAATTGGGTAGCTTATGTCTGTTTATGAAGAAGATGGCTCAGATTGTATGTAGCCACAAATTTTCTCTGCTAATCATACAAACGCAGCTAAAAAAATTCAAAATGGAACTTCAATCTTAGCAATCTTCTTCGTAAACAAACAGAAGCCTCCTAATTATGAACGAGAAAAGTTTGTGAAATTAAATTAGGGTTCTAGCGACCTGTTTTGAATTTCATTAGCTGCGTTCGTATGATCAATAGAGAAAATCTGAATCGATTCGAGAAATTCATCGTCATCAGAATGAAGCTTACACGAACCAATCCGTGAATCCACAGATTGAATCACACAATGAAAATAGAGTAATCAAAAGCAGAAATCACTCATTTCTGACGAATTTCGCTAACTAAAAACAGAGATCAGATCGGCACCTTATAAACAATGGAGCAATCCTGATTAACCCCTTTGCCGCCTCTCTGCGAGCAAGCCGATACGAAGCAATTTGAACCATCGACGCTAACGATTCCCGAATTTTTCAAAATCATATGGTTCTTCAACGCGTCCTTAATCAGGGCATCTGCCGATTCTCTTCCCTCCTCCGTCGCCGACTCGGCCTCTCCGCCGCCGGAATACAGTGCCTTGGTACACTCATTCAGCAAGGTAAGCAGCTTCTGCATTACTCCGATTCCTCAAATAATCCGACAAAAGTCAGAACATCTAACTACGAAGCAGAGGAATAAGGAAAAAATGCATCACCGCCGCAGAAGACGCATTTAGGGGGCCCGCCGGCGGCCTCGATGCTCTTCGAAGTCCGGCGAAGTGGCGGCGGTCTCCGGGTCTAACCGGATTTATCGGCCTTTTGCTCTCCGGCCCACTGGTTATAGGAATGAGGAAAGACGGCAGGCGGCAGTGGTGGAATAAATGAGGTTGTAATTACGAATGTAATCTTTGCCATTGTACAGTGGGATCGGGAGATTATGGAAGATTTCAGGGGGTTTTTAGGAATTTTAGACCTAGAGTGTGATTCATAGTACGGTGGGACGGGAACACGTGGCAGATTTCTGAGCTATCTCCTATGCGACGGGGACGAGTCACTTCCCGCCGCCTGTAAAGATTTTAGGATAATAATTTTAGGGTGGTGTTAAAAGCACACCATTTAAGGCTATGTGCACACCCATCAAATAACATAACCCTAATATTATAGGTTTTCTAAACCCCACCCAACTAAAGCCGAAGCAGCCCGCCTCCCCCTTCCCGATTTTCGCGAAACCTCCCCCCCCCCCCCCCCCCCGCGATTCCGCCGGCGAAACGTCCCTCCCCCCCACCGATTCCTCCAGCGAAACCTCCCCGCCGGCCTCATCTCTCTCCCCCGACTGCATCCGACGCCCCCGTCCGACGTTTCCTTCTTCCCCGACTGCATCCGCAAAAACCGCCCAACCCCATTCGGCGTTTCCTCCGGCGAAATATTCAGCCGCCTCCTCCATTATACCTCCGGCCACCTCCGGTAATGTCTCCTTCACTTATATTTGTTGATTTTTTGGGGTCCTTTTGATTCTCCAGTGATACAAAGCAGTTAAGCGCCTGTATTTCCTGTAGAGTTTTGTGATCAATTCTGGCATTCTTTGCTGGACAGATGTCTGAACAGCTTTCATTCATTGTTCACATGTATTTTCGCTGCCTACTTAATTAATATTTCTGGAACCTCAAACTAATGCCCGGGATTTTTTGTTGCTGTCATTGAATGATTTTTTTTTGAAAAAAAAGTCTTAATAGCGTTACTATTATCCTGACTTGTAATGAAACTTGCATATTCTTGTCATGGGTATTCTGTAAGTTCTGAGGGATTGCAACACTATTAGTAGAGGCGTAAGTTTTTTTCAGTTAACTTTTAGTGAGGAGTATGGAAAGTGTGGAATATTTTGTGAATCTCTGAAGTTGTTTTATCTTCTTAACCATGCAACAATTTTATTATTAAAAAATTTCAATTTGTCAAGCTAAATACAAAAAAAATTGTTCGCCATGTAGCTGAATAAAAGCAATGTATGATTCTAGAAGATATATTTTAATGGGTGCACATAGTATTGGTGTGCACAAAGCCGAAGATGATGTGCACATAAAATTCCAATGGGTGCACATAGTATTGGTGTGCACAAAGCCGAAGATGGTGTGCACTCGTTCTCGCCGACTCTTAGAGAAAACGACCAACTTACTTGTCCTTAAGATTCAATCCATATACAAGCTGCATTTGCTGGACACGTCATCATCACTGTCATCTTCATTGCCACTATACCCCATGTCTTCCCTCGACTCAAATGGTATCATGTCCTTGCCACCTACATTATTGCTCCGCATTTTACACGTCGGTGATCCTTGGTGCGAACTCTGCTAATGTTGATGTTGTGGGCTGGCAATGTCATTGTTTCGCCTGAGACTTATGGATAGTAATGCATGGATGCTGTGTTTGCAGAGGAAGCGGAGCGCATAACCGAGTGCAACGGTCGCGTGTTCTGTTTGGGAGATGAACCGGGTGTGCATAGGGTATGGCTGCCTAATGTAGAAAAGCCTGGGCTGGCAATGTCGAGAGCATTTGGAGACTATTGTCTCAAGGACTATGGCCTTATCTCTGTTCCTGAGGTGACTCAAAGGCTCATAACTGGCGCGGATCAGTTCATGGTGCTCGCCACCGATGGTGTAAGTCGTTTTTTTTAGAAGAATCCTGATTCATTACATTCATTTGGTTGCTCACAATTTGCTAATATAATCCATTTTAGTAGTTTTCTCCATGAATGCTACACTGGTTTTCTTTTTAATGCTAGGAGTTATATTTCAATCAAACATTTGTAATAGTACGCTTGAATTTTCTTGAATGAAATTAGTCGCTCTTGACGGAAAACTTGACATGCAATAGAGTAGAAAGCAATTTTCTTCAAATAGAACTAAATAGTAAAATAAGTAGTAATTCTATTGTAAGTGCCCTAACCTTCAGTTGAACTGTTTCCCCTTCAGGTGTGGGATGTGGTCTCCAACCAAGAGGCAGTCAATATTGTTTCCTCTACAAAAGATAGAAGAGAATCAGCCAGAAAGCTCGTCAAATGCGCCGTTCATGCGTGGAAGCGGAAGAGGCGAGATATCGCTCTCGATGACTGCTCTGCTATCTGCCTCTTCTTCCATTCCCCGCACCCCGAACCGATCGATTCGGTCATTCCTATGAGCTGTGGGAAGACATAGCACAGTAAAGGCAGCTGTAAGCTTGAGAGAAGCTCCAAAACTGAGAAGATGCTTCAAAACTGAGAAGATGCTTGCAGCTAGCTGAAGACGGAAGAGAGATACGGCAGAAATCAAAAGGTGCAAACAAGAAAGGAGAAGATGCAAGAAAAATGAAAAGTCTCTTAGCTTTCGTGAAGAGCAAGGAACTCCAATAGGCGCAACGGATGAAGAAGACAAAGCGCCTGCCATCTGCATTATAAAAGCAAGAAGAAGTGCAATTGTTTATATATATATGAGTGTGTATTTCTAAGTCTTATTTAAGACTCTTGTCATCTTGTACCAGCACATTGAAAGTGACTAGTCTTTATTTCCTCCATATAAAGTCTTTGTTTATTTGTTCCTTGGCAACTGTGCTTTCCATTTTAATATAACAGTGGTATCAGAGCTATCTGCGGGTTCAAAACCACAAAATGTCTTCATTTACCTATGCAGCCAATGCAATTCCAATATTTCAAGGAGAACAATATGATTATTGGGCATTCCAAATGATCACTCTTTTCAAGTCTCAATCACTTTGGGACATTGTAGAAAATGGATATCAACTTCCTAATCCTGGAGAAGAGCTAACTCCAGCAACTATAAAATTATTGGCAGACAAAGAAGTGAAGGATGCTCGAGCAATGTTACTGATACAACAAGGAGTTAGCAAATCAATCTTCCCTCGTATAATGGCCACAACATCAGCCAAAGCTGCATGGGATCTCTTGAAAACTGAATATAAAGGAACAAATCAGGTAATTTCAATCAAATTACAAACTTTATGGAGAGAGTTTGACACTCTTCTTATGAGAGAAGATGAGTCTGTACAAGATTTCTTAGCACGAGTAACAAATATCATTAACCTTATAAGAAACTTAGGTGATGATATTGCTGATAGAAGAGTCGTGCCAAAAATATTAAGGAGTCTTCCTTCTAGTTTTAATCCCATAGTAACTGCAATAGAAGAATCCAAGGATCTGGATACACTATCAATTCCAGCTCTACTTGGATCATTGCAGTCCTATGAAGATAGACTGAAAAGGCAGTCTTCAAACACACCTCAACAAGCTTTCCAAATAAAAGAAGAAAGCAGTAAAATTAAAACAGAAAGTGTAAAGAAGAACACTAAGCCATTTATCAAAAATAAATCAAAATTTTACCAAGGAAAATTTCAGGGTTGCATTCTATGCAAGAGATCAAATCATGATGCTCAGAATTGTTACTATAGATGCAAGACTTGTAAAAAACCAACTCACCTTGCAAAAGACTGTTGGTTCTCTAAAAAGCAAGAAGCCAAGTATGTTGAGAAGAAAATAGAACAGCTATTCTACATGGGTGAAGAAGATAAAAGAAAGGAATATCTTTGGTATATAGACAGTGGGTGCTCCTGTCACATGACAGGAAACATAAGTTACTTTACATCTTTAGATGAAAGTCAGAAGTCTGAAGTTGCACTTGGAAATGGAAGGTTAGAGCAAATAGAAGGAAAGGGGACAATTATTGTCCAAACAGAAAAAGAAAAAGAACCAAAGCACATTGACGGTGTCCAGTTTGTTCCCTCCCTTGCTCAAAGCCTCTTAAGTGTCGGACAGTTGATACAAATGGGACATAAGGTACTATTTTCACAAGAACATTGTGATATATTTGATAAAGATGCCCAGCTCATATTATCAGTTCCAATGACAAAGAATAGAGTCTTCCCACTAATTTTGAAACCAGGAAAGACACTTGCTTATTCCTGCATCAATCAACATAGTATATCAACTAAACTATGGCACAAGAGGTATGGACATTTAAATATTCAAGACTTAAGAAGATTGTATCAAGATGAACTAGTAGAAGGCCTGCCATCAATTCGATCAGATCCTTTTTTCTGTGAAGAATGTACATTGGGCAAACATCATAGAACTCCTTTTCCTCATAAAAGTGAAAGAAGCAGTACACAACCACTAGAGCTTATCCATGCTGATTTATGGGGGCCTTCACCAGAAGCTTCAATTGGTAATAAAAGGTATTACTTACTCATTGTAGATGATTATTCAAGGTTTATGTGGATTTATTTTCTACAGTTCAAATCCCAATCTTATCAATTTTTCAAACAATTCAAAGAGATGGCAGAAAAACAATATGGTTTTCTCTTAAAAGTGCTAAGAACCGACAGGGGAGGTGAGTTCAACTCAACAGAATTCTCAAATTACTGCATAACCAATGGAATTATTAGACAACTTACAGTAAGTAAATCCCCACAACAGAATGGGGTAGTTGAAAGAAGAAACAGAACTGTAAGTGAAATGTTCAGAACTATGATGATAGAAAAATCTCTGCCATTCAAGTTCTGGGCTGAGGCAGCAAAACACAGCTGTCTATATATTAAACAGATCACCCACAAAATCTTTGGAAAAGGCAACTCCATTTGAGGTTTTGCACAACAAAAAACCAAAGATACAACACCTTAAAATTTTTGGGTGTATTGCTTATGCCTACAAACATAGTGATGAAAGGCACAAGCTTGATAAGAAAAGTGAAAAGTGTGTGTTCATTGGTTACAGTGATGAATCAAAAGGGTTCAGATTGTTTAACCCAAGAACCAATAAACTATGTATTTCTAGAGATGTTATTTTTAATGAAGAAGAAAAATGGAAATGGGTATCAGATAGTGAGCAGACTTCATCATCTAAAGGCACAATCTCATTTCATGACACCATCCAATCATTGCCACAGGCAGAGGTTGTATCAGAAGAAGATGAACCTTCAGATTCAGTTGAAGAAATCAATACCTACAATGATTCATCATCAGACAGCTCAACTTCATCACCACCCAAGAAAATGAGATTATTAAATGATATATATCTCAACAGTAACCTTGTTTTGTCTACAGTTATTCCATCCAGTTTTGAAGAAGCTGCAGTTAGTGAAGCATGGAGAAAAGCTATGGATGAGGAAATTAAAATGGTGGTTAAAAACAACACTTGGAGCTTAGTCTCCCGGCCACCAAACAAAGAAATTATAGGACTAAAATGGGTCTATAAAATCAAAGAAAATGAAGATGGATCAATCCTGAAATATAAAGCAAGAATCGTAGCTAAAGGGTATTCCCAGATTCCTGGACTGGACTTTAATGAAACATATGCTCCTGTAGTCAGAATGGAAACAATAAGACAACTCATAGCATTTGCAGCACAAAATAAATTTCCCATATTCCAGCTTGATGTTAAATCAGCATTTCTCAATGGACAAATACAGGAGGATATCTATGTACGACAGCCAAGGGGATATGAAATTTCAGGAGAAGAAGACAAAGTTTATAAACTGAATAAAGCTTTGTATGGACTAAAGCAGGCTCCCAGGGCATGGCACTCGAATATAGACTCTTATGTTCAAAAACAAGGCTACAAAAGGTGCAATTATGATTCATCATTCTATATAAAGAAAAACTTAACCAGTCTAGTTCTTCTTTGCCTTTATGTAGATGATCTTGTAATTACTGGTAATGATATTAATGAGATAGAAGATTTCAGAAGTGAAATGAAGAAAAAAATATGAGATGACAGATCTAGGTCATCTCAAATTTTTCTTAGGAATTCAGATTAAGCAAACTCCTGATGGCATATCTCTATGTCAAGAAAAATATGCCAAAGACTTGCTTAAAAAATTCCAGCTTGAAAATTGTAACTCAGTAATTATTCCAATGAGTACATCAGAGACGTTTGTTAAAGAAGGAGGAGAATTAGCAGATGAAGGAGTATACAGAAGTCTCATTGGCTCATTAATCTATCTAACAAATACCCGTCCAGACATAGAATATGCAGTCAATATATTGTCCAGGTTCATGAATAAACCAACAAAGATTCATCTTGCAGCTGCAAAGAGAATACTTAGGTATATTCAGGGGACAAAGACATATGGACTGTTTTATAAAAGAGAAGAAAAAGAAAAGCTAGTTGGATATTCAGATTCAGACTGGGGCAGATGCTTAGATGACAGAAGAAGTACCAGCGGCTATATTTTCTTCGACGACAACAAACCAATTTCTTGGTCATCCAAAAAGCAGCAAACTGTCGCTTTGAGTTCAGCCGAAGCAGAATACATGGCCCTGAGTTCAGCTGTAACTGAAGCCCTATGGTTAAAAAGACTGATGAAAGAAGTACAAGGGAGAGAAGAAGAACCAGTAATCATTTACTGTGATAGCACCTCTGCAATAGCCCTAGCTAAAAATCCGATTTTTCACAAGCGTAGTAAACACATCGAAATACGCTTTCATCATATACGGGAGAACTTAGAAAAGGAGAAATAAAATTAGGGCAGATATCAACTAAAGAACAACTAGCCTATCTTCTTACCAAACCTCTACCAAGAACGAAATTTGTTGAGTTACGTTCTCAAATAGGGGTTATAGATCTCTCAGCTTAAGAGGGGGTAAAGGCAGCTGTAAGCTTGAGAGAAGCTCCAAAACTGAGAAGATGCTTCAAAACTGAGAAGATGCTTGCAGCTAGCTGAAGACGGAAGAGAGATACGTCAGAAATCAAAAGGTGCAAACAAGAAAGGAGAAGATGCAAGAAAAATGAAAAGTCTCTTAGCTTTCGTGAAGAGCAAGGAACTCCAATAGGCGCAACGGATGAAGAAGACAAAGCGCCTGCCATCTGCATTATAAAAGCAAGAAGAAGTGCAATTGTTTATATATATATGAGTGTGTATTTCTAAGTCTTATTTAAGACTCTTGTCATCTTGTACCAGCACATTGAAAGTGACTAGTCTTTATTTCCTCCATATAAAGTCTTTGTTTATTTGTTCCTTGGCAACTGTGCTTTCCATTTTAATATAACACACAGACCAAAGGTAGTCTCATTCATGTTCTTCCTTCTAACTGTATCAAGCTGATAAGAATGTTTTGATTAATTATAATGAAATCTGTGCTTAGATTTCTTAGTGTTGCTGTAATTTAGCAGAGTGATGATGATGTTCTGCGCTTTCCAAAGTAATTTTCAATGAATTACTATGATTTTTTTCGCTCCAATATTTAGTCCCACATTGGATAGGTGAAATGTAGCTGACCCTCACTCAGTAGGGCTTAAGTTTTTGCATTGAATATGAGTTTGATGACTAATGTCTCATCCAGCTCGCTCACTCTCCTAACAAGTGGTATCATAGTTGATGGTTCGGGCTGAATCAAATATATTCATACAGTTTCTAGCTCCCATGCATCGCTGGCGAAACTACGATATGTGCGAACATCGAAGAAGCACAGGGGACCCGAACTCTCACTTGATGAAGCAAGCATCAAGAAAGTAGACACACGAAGAGAAAATGTTGTAAGAATAAGAGAGTGAAAGTTGTTTTCCTGAGAGCATATATAAAACAAATTAGAAAATCTCCTATATAGGAGTCCAGTAAAACAGTAAAAAAGTAACCATGTAATAATTTTATACACATCTAAAATTGAGGAGTCCAGTAAAACAGTAAAAAAGATTTTAGGATAATAATTTTATACACATCTAAATCTTTATCTAAAAATCACAATAAGTGGGCTCGAAACGTAATAAAATAATTCAATTCCTACTTTATTTTGTGTTTTAAGGGTGTGAAAAAAGCTAAATAATATATTTTATTATGTATGAGACCCATTTTTGTGATTTTTAGATATGATTTAGGTATATGTAATTTTGACTTTAATATTTCACGTTTGTATGGGCAGAAAAATATATGCAAATATTTTAAATGCACAACATTACAAATTATTTTTGAAGCTTAACAACTGTTAAATGCACACCATTACAAAAAAAATTGAGGAATAAAATGAAATGGTATCTAAGCGGCTTTATAGAAGTTGACAATTGTTGCTCCATAAAGTTCTGGTCGAAGCAGGAAAGCATCAAGTCGTCACAATCTGAGTCGGAGCTGATTGTTTCGACACGTGTTTTCTAGAGTTAGGTAATATTTGCTTTTATTACAACATTCAATCTATCTTTACAGTTAATTTTCTGCTCAAATGGGCAACTTCATCATCCTCTTTCTGCTCCAATGAGTTCTACTTCGATTTCTCTACAATCTACATCGGCCTATAAGGTTCTCGCCGACTCTTAGAGAAAACGACCAACTTACTTGTCCTTAAGGTTCAGTCCATATAAAAGCTGCATTTGTTGGATACATCATCATCACTGTCATCTTCATTGCCACTATACCCCATGTCTTCCCTCGACTCAAATGGTATCATGTCCTTGTCACCTACATTATTGCTCCGCAGTTTACACGTCGGTGATCCTTGGTGCGAACTCTGCTAATGTTGATGTTGTGGGCTCATGTGATTGATTTAGAGGATTCTGAGCAGTTGAGCAAAGAACGCAGACATGTGTTTCCCTACAAATTATGGCTCTGTTTGGTCCAGTGGTGGTGGCCGTGAACACATTGACTATGAACCGTTATTCATGACTACCCGACCTCATCTAAGAAATTTCATCCACTTTAGGCTCCGTTTGGGGGGACTTATTTTCACTGGTCAAGCGATTACGACCACATGAACCAGACCTTAAATTAAGGTCCGGTTCATAAATTAAGGTCCGGTTCATGCGGTCGTAACCGCTTGATCGGTGAAAATAAGTCCCCCAAACGCAGCCTTAATGTTCAAACCTAAATCTATTTACCGGTGGCGGTCATAATCATTGTCACGACAAACATCATTTTATAAGATGATTGTTATTAGCACCGCAGTTTTGGCCAGTCGCACCACATTTTCCCCTAATTTTTCGCGCGTTTTGAAAATAAGGCTTGTACATGCATTTTTAGGAAAAGTGTTCAACACAAAAGCTGCGGATCTCGTTGAGATCTGCAACTTTCGTGTTGAATATTTTTTCTAAAAATGCATGTACAAGCCGTATTTTTAAAAGGCGTGAAATCTGGATGTATTTTTAAAGTACGCCTTGTACATGCATTTTTATGAGAAATGTTCATCACAAAAGTTGTAGATCTCGTCGAGATATACAGCTTTCATGCTGAACATTTTTCCTAAAAATGCATGTACAAAACATATTTTTAAAAGACGTGAAAAATTATGAGAAATACGATGCAACTAACGAAAACTGTGGTGATCTTTTAGAATGGCGATTGATATCCGCACTACAATTTTGGATATCCGCACTACGATTACTTATAATTTTTCGCGCCTTTTGAAAATACTCCTTGTACATGCATTTTTAGGAAAAGTGTTCAACACGAAAGTTGTAGATTTCGACGAGATCTACAACTTTCGTGTTGAACAATTTTCCTAAAAATGCATGTACAAGACGTACATTAGGAAATACGCTCAGATTTCGCGTCTTTTAGAAATACGCCTTATACATGCATTTTTAGGAAAATTGTTCAACACGAAAGTTGTAGATCTCGTCGAGATCTACAACTTTCGTGTTGAACACTTTTCCTAAAAATGCATGTACAAGGAGTATTTCAAAAGGCGCGAAAAATTATAAGTAATCGTAGTGCGGATATCCAAAATTGTAGTGCGGATATCAATCGCCTTTAGAATGGTAGCATTTTATCCAAACTCACCGATACAAACGCGCGCATACATGCAGTCGAAATTTTACACCCAACCCAAAATAGGCAAGCACACGTGTGCGGATTTTTGAGAGACACCTGAACTCCTGAAGGAGAAAAAACTAGAAAATAAAATCATGAATTAAAATTTCGACGTGGGGACCACGGACCACCCAAAGCCTGAAGTTAAAATAGCTGTCATAATTGCTAACTCCAATTGGGCTGAGGATCCTAGGCAACTGTTGGAGCGGGTGGCTAGCGATCCACGTCAGCATCATGGGCACAATTTCACTACACGACAAACCGCAACTTGCATACAGCAAAGCGACAGCACAGCGGATGCAGAATTTCGAAAAGTTTTTAAAAACATTTAAATTTTTATGTTGGAAAAAATACTTAGAATTTTTAAATGTTTTTTTGAGAGTCCATATTTGATTGGTGCCAACTGCCGAATGCCATAAGAAAAGGGTCCGTTTTAGGTACATATTTGGGTGTTGTTTGGAATGAGATCCATCTTTATAGGTATGAGCGTTCACATAATCACACTCTCATGATTTCCACTCAAAAGTAGTGGGATCATTGGTTTGACCGCACGCACGATCATCGAACCGGATCCCCCCGTGCACTAATTCCATCACGTGTAATGAACGATCCACCACGGACACCGCCTCGACGGCATCGGGCGGCCGGCCTCCTCTAGAGACGCCGGCCACCCCTCCTCTTGCCATGTCTGTCGCTCCCCCTCGGCCACCGGCGCGCGGCCGAGGGGGCGGCCCCGACAGCCGCTCCTCCTCGTCCGTCGGCCACGACGGAGCGAGCGGACGCGGGGGCCGCTCCCCCTCGGTCGTCAGTCGTGGCCGAGAGCGCGGCCGTGCGGGTCGCTCTCCCTCGGCCGCCGGTCGCGGCCGAGAGAGGGCCGCTCCCCTCGGCCTCCCGTCGCGGTTGGAAGAGCGGCCGCGCAGGCCGCTCTCCCTCGGCCTTCGGCGCTGCCGAGAGACCGGCCCGCGAGCCTCTCTCCCTCGGCCGCCGGTCGTGGACAAACAAGCGGTCCGACAAAGCCGAGAGAGCGGCCACGCAAGCCGCTCTACCTCGACTGTCGGCGCACGACTGAGGAAGCGGCCGCGCCGGCCGCTCCTCCTCGGCCGCCGGCGCGCGGCCGAGGGCGTGGCCGAGCCGGCCGCCCTCCTCCGGCCGCCGCCTGCGGTCCTCCCCTCGCCGGCGGTCCTCCCCTCGCCGGTGAATTCGGAGGCGAGTTCGTCGTCCGCACGTGGGATTCCGCCCCCACCGTCCGATCGTTTGGGGTGTCGTTCACCGTCATCCGATTCGCGTGTAACCACTCACTAACCGTCAGGTTATTTTGGGAATTTTACTGATAATTTAATTATTTATTTTTGGTGCAAACAACATGTTTGATTATCATAAATGCGCATCCCTAAACTATAGGAAAAATATTAATTTCGGGTGATTCTGGTGTGCGGATAGCCGCATAACCACCACAACCACCCCCTCGAGTCTATAAAAGGAGCCACGGTCTTCCTCATTTCTCACTTTTTTCTCCGAGTCTTCTTCTTTCTCAGGTCAAAATTTTGTCAAATTCCTCCTACGAGCAGCACCCGAGCCGCACTCGAGCCGCACTCGAGCCACACCCGAGCCACGTACGAGCCACATTCAAGCCACCCGACAAAGCAGAATCTCTCAGTTTTCAACTGACCTCCGCAACCGCAAGTTCAAGTGCTCTGCTCACACGTTCAGAATCAACGGGACGCTCAACGAAGCCCACCATCGCAAGGTCAAATTTGTAACAAATTTCTGGTGCGACGACCTGTCGTCCGTCATGAACTAAGTGTTTTCTCACCCCATAATTGTAATGAGAGGTGACCTGTCACCCTTGACTCTACAAACAAGTTGGAACAGTCACGTCGAGTTTCCCACTCAAATTTTCGGCATTCGCGTCCTTGAGTTTGAACTGGGCCATTCCGTCATCTTCTTCGTTTGACTGTAAAAAAAGAAACGACAAGATCTGTCCGTCTGAAAAAGCGGAGTCTGTCAGCGGGAAAAGGCCAAACCCTACAGGCGCACTACTTAAACAACCCATCTCTTTGCTGTTACGACCAGGTAATTTATAATCCGAACGTATTTGATGTAATATGGTCGGATTGTGACTGTATCTGACGTAATACTGCTACAAATGATAAACGGTTTCAGAGAATTTTAATACGGCCCTACCATATTATCATCGCATTCCTAAAAAATATTCGTATTATCATGGCAGAACCAGTCTGCATCGATGTGGAAGTTTAACCCTAAGTAATCTAGTATAACAGTATTTAGGGTTAAATATTGCATCGATTCTCCGGTTGGGAGTGGTGCAGGAAACTTGTGGGTATTTAGGGTTTAATCAAGCATGGCAGTAATATCATGGCAAAACCAGTCTGCATCGATTCTCCGACTGGGAGTGGTGCAGCCGTGCAGGGAACTTGTAGGTCTCTGCTGTTTCAGTTTGTGGGGGAGGCAAGAACGGAAGGTTTAGCGATTCAACCGATTCTGCGACTTAGACTGGTGCTGGAAATTTCTTATGTAACAGATGTACAACCCCGTATTCGCGAATAGTGGGCCCCAAATGAGTCGTGCGTAGTTTTTAAGATTTTTGAGTATTTTGAACTCTCGGTGGCCAATTTTGGCTCTAGCTTGGAAACATACTAGTAGGGGGAGGAGAAATCGGCCTCCCCCAGTGGCCCCTTAGTTGGAGTGTGAAAGCGGCAGGTTGGTAGGCTCCCGCCCGGGCCATTTGGGTGTAGAGGCGGGATCAGCAGGCCCTCCCCCTCCCCCTTTTCCCCTCAGGCCGGCGAGATCGGCCCCGAGCCCGGCGGGTAGGCCGGTCGAGACCGGCCCTCGGGCCGGGTCTCGCCCCGCTCCATGGGCAGCTAGGCGAGACCGGCCCCCAGGGCGGGTCTCGTCAGGCCCGGCGGGTAGGCCGGGCGAGACCGGCCCCCAGGCTGGGTCTCGCCCAGCCCGCGGGCAGCCGGGCGAGACCGGCCCCAGGCCGGGTCTCGCCCAGCCCGGCGGGTGGGCCGGGCGAGACCGGCCCCCAGGCCGGGTCTCGCCCGGCCCCGCGGGCAGCCGAGCGAGACTGGAAACGGGCCGGGTCTCGCCCCGCCCGGCGGGTAGGCCGGGCGAGACCGGCCCCCAGGCCGGGTCTCGCCCAGCCCCGCGGGCAGCCAGGCGAGACCGGCCCCCAGGCCGGGTCTCGCCCAGCCCGGCGGGTAGGCCGGGCGAGACCGGCCCCCAGGCCGGGTCTCGCCCCGTCCCGCAGGGTGGGTCCCCTTTTAGCTTTCGGTGACGCGTTTTTCCTTCTCTACCCCCCGGCGTGGCGGTTTCCTATTGGCCCGAGGCCTTTTGGCCGTAGGGGTATTTTGGTCATTTTCGGCCCCTGAGATTTGGAAAACTATAAATAGACCCCCTTGGGTGCCTTGGAGAGGGACTTCTTTTTAGCTTCCTCCTCCCTTAGCTTCTTCTCGGTAGAGTAGAGAGAGCTCTTCAAGGCACCCTAGCTCAAGCATTGGCTAGGGAGGGGAAGTGCTCAGGTAGCCTTGCGGGTGTGAGGTGGGACCTCCGCGCTAGAGCCGAGGGTTTGTTCATAGTCTCCTAAGTCTCCGGTCCGTGACGTTCTCTCGAGTGTAGTAGGTGTGAGGTCACCCCTTTCAGGGACCCCGAACTCCACATAGGTCAATTTTGGCTTCAACACTTTTGGTGCGGTGAGCGTGGAGTGTGACCAGCACAGAAGATCTCAGGAGAGTGTCATGACGGGAGGTCAGGGTGGTAGTGATGATCTCGGCGAGCTCCCTAGCTCAGGACCCTTTGTGGGGAGGCAAGAGTTCATGGCCTCCATCCACGGTATCATGGAGATGCTGCGAAGCATTGCTCCTCAGGGTGGCAGCTCCACCTCGACCCCCCAAGAGCTAGCTCCCCCCCTCGACGAGTCAACTCCCAGGGGTCTAGGCGAGATGACCCCAGTGGGGGGAGAAGGAAGCGCACCGGGAAGAAGGCAAGGGAAGGAGAGGATGGTAGATGGGGTCAAGCGAGACCTCACCGGCCGAGAGCTGTTCTCCAGCCCGACGAGTGCCAACCTCCCAGGCGAGCAGGTTGCGCGAGTGGAGGTGGCGAGACCACCCCTTAGGGGGTCACCCTTCAGCGAGCTGATCATCTCAGCTCCCGTTCCCGAGGGGTTCAGAGAGCCGGACATGGCTTACTATACGGGGAAGGATGACCCCGTCCAGCATCTGCAGTGGTTCGAGGATGTCGTCTCCATCAGGCCGATGACGGATGCCTTCAAGTGTCACCTCTTTGCAATCACGTTGAAGGAGAAGGCAGGTTGATCTCTCGTGGAAGCCAAGCCCTTAGCTCCGAGATGGATTCCGCTGCCAGGCTCTCATCTAGCTGGCAGGGCAGGTTGATCTCTCGTGGAAGCCAAGTCCCTTAGCTTCAAGATGGATTCCGCTGCCAGGCTCTCATCTAGCTGGCATGGCAGGTTGATCTCTCGTGGAAGCCAAGTCCTTTTGCTCCGAGATGGATTCCGCTGTCAGGCTCTCACTAGCTGACGTGGCTGGTTGATCTCTCGTGGGAGCCAAGTTTGTTACTCGGAGGAGGTCTCGCCACCCAGGCTCCCGTAGCTGGCTTGGCAGGTTGATCCAGCAGGAAAGTTACACTCCGCAAATACGTTGGGGTTGGACATTTCTTTCCGAGCTTGTACCAACCTCGAAAAGAGCGGGGATTGTGTACAACCCTGTATTTGCGAATAGTGGGCCCCAAATGAGTCGTGCGTAGTTTTTAAGCTTTTTGAGTATTTTGAACCCTCGGTGGCCAATTTTAGCTCTAGCTTGGAAACATACTAGTAGGGGGAGGAGAAATCGGCCTCCCCCAGTGGCCCCTTAGTTGGAGTGTGAAAGCGGCAGGTTGGGAGGCTCCCGCCCGGGCCATTTGGGTGTAGAGGCGGGATCAGCAGGCCCTCCCCCTCCCCCTTTTTCCCTCAGGCCGGCGAGACCGGCCTCGAGCCCGACGGGTAGGCCGGGCGAGACCGGCCCTCGGGCCGGGTCTCGCCCCGCCCCGCGGGCAGCTAGGCGAGACCGGCCCCTAGGCCGGGTCTCGCCAGGCCCAGCGGGTAGGCCGGGCGAGACCGGCCCCCAGGCCGGGTCTCGCCCAGCCCGGCGGGTAGGTCGGGCGAGACCGGCCTCCAGGACGGGTCTCGCCCAGCCCCGCGGGCAGCCAGGCGAGACCGGCCCCCAGGCCGGGTCACGGCCAGCCCGGCGGGTAGGCCGGGCGAGACCGGCCCCCAGGCCGGGTCTCGCCCCGTCCCGCAGGGTGGGTCCCCTTTTAGCTTTGGGTGACGTGTTTTTCCTTCTCTACCCCCGACGTGGCGGTTTCCTATTGGCTCGAGGCCTTTTGGCCGTAGGGGTATTTTGGTCATTTTCGGCCCTGAGATTTGGAAAACTATAAATAGACCCCCTTGGGTGCCTTGGAGAGGGACTTCTTTTTAGCTTCCTCCTCCCTTAGCTTCTTCTTGGTAGAGTAGAGAGAGCTCTTCAAGGCACCCTAGCTCAAGCATTGGCTAGGGAGGGGAAGTGCTCAGGTAGCCTTCCGGGTGTGAGGTGGGACCTCCGCGCTAGAGCCGAGGGTTTGTTCATAGTCTCCTAAGTCTCCGGTCCGTGACGTTCTCTCGAGTGTAGTAGGTGTGAGGTCACCCCTTTCAGGGACCCCGAACTCCACAGAGGTCAATTTTGGCTTCAACAACAGAGCCACTTTATTTAGGGTCGTATTAAAATTATCTGAAACCGTGTATCATTTGTAGCAGTATTACGCCAGATACAGTCACAATCCAACCGTATTACGTCAAATACGGTCTGATTATAAATTATCTGATCGTAGCAGCAAAGAGATGAGTTGTTTAAGTAATGCGCCAGTAAGGTTTGGCCTTTTCCGGCGGACAGACTCCGCTCTTTCAGGCGGATAGATCTTGCCGTTTCTTTTTTTACAGTCGAACGAAGAAGATGATGAAATGGCCCGGTTCAAACACGAGCGCGCGAAGGCTGAAGATTTGAAAGGGAATCGCGACGCCTCCCCCAAAATAAAAGCTTATTTATATACATACCAATTAATAGGTACGCATACGTACCTAAAAATTTCTGTAATTCTTATTAGGCTTCATTTGGAGTGGCGGTGGTGGTCGTCAACTCGTGAACGTTTGATCTCATCTAAGAAATTTCATTCATTTTCATGTTCAAAACTAGTAATTTGTTTATGAATGGCTTTCACAACCATTGTCATGTCAAACATACATTTTATATGACAATAGTGTTTTTCTCCAAAATAATGCCCCCATTCCGCCGCCTGTTTTCGGATGCCGACGAACTCCTCCACGCAGTCGGCGCCATTGATGCTAGGGTTTGGTTGCCAACGAACTCCCCCATTCCGATCGCCGACGAACTCCTCCCGCCATATTTGATAAGGTTTCGGTCACCTGCTCCAATATTGTTGAGGTCTGTCATTGATGCTTGGGTTTCAATTGGTACTATTCATCTTCTTCCTATTTCTATTTTTCTTGATATTAACTCATCTTCTTCCATTATTGTGGGTTGTCATTTAGTCTACGGTCTTATCTTGCTTTTGTAAAATTGGTTAACAAAAGGTTGTTCCAGAAATGATCGCATCATGAGTGAAACCTCAAAAAAATTTATCTATTTTGGAAAAAAATTCAAATAAGGCTAAAAGGAAGACGTAGAGGGAGCCTAAACAAGATGAGGAATGACTTCAAATCTACAAGAAGAGATCCATCTCTATTTGAGCATATTCTTATGAGAGAACATCAAAATGTAGACCCACCTAGTAGAAGGAAATATGCTTCAAGGGGTAAAAGATTTCTTCAAAATATTCATAAAGAAATGTCCACCTATATTTCAAAAAATATAATTGATACAATAGATATGGTGGGTGATGGGCATTGTGGCTATAGGGCCGATCCTTAAGAAGGTATGTCAAATCATTTTTTCCCATATTCCTATTTTTACAATGTAACCTCTATGTGTAATTTTTTGTCTCGTGTAGATTACATAAGAAATTTTGAGAGCTTTGATTTCAATGAAGGGATCTATGTCACATTGCAAATCAGGAATCATTTGTTTCAACAAGTTTTATGCCTAAATTTTTTTTAAAGCAATTGATAATACATGTGTTCATGAGATTTGCTTCCAAAGAAGAAAACTCATTCACAAATGTTCTATGCTATACAGGAGGATGTTCAAGAAAACATTTAAAGTTTGAAGATTTTGAGAGTATTTTAGAGAATGAGAAGTTCTAAGATTGTGTTATTTAGTGAGTTTGAAAAGTTCTAATAATTTTAGGAAGTGTGGTATACTTTGAAAATTATATAGACTATTGCACAACTCTTTATTTATGTTTAAACTGCTATTTTGTTATGTTTCATTTTGGGTGCACATATAATGGTTGGCTGCACATAAAATATTCTCGTGTGCACATATCATTTGGGTGCACATAGCCAAACTTGATGTGCACGTAACATTGCTCTGTGTATTATTACCAAATCTTCTCCTCAAAGTTAGCATAATTACAGGTTGCACATCTCTTACTTTTAAAATTACAAAAAAGACTTCCATGAATTTTACATTTTGCAACATCCACACACAAAAATATGCCCCCAAAGTCAATTTTCAAGGGAGTATTTTTGTACATGAATGTATGCATGTAATTTCAAAAATACGAGGGTGCATATTATATTTTAGCAAAATTAGGCTTTGTTTGGCTTGGCATTTTCATGCCGGTGGCGGGTGCAGACGCAAACGCACGGCGAGTGAACAAATGGCCCACTGCGTGTTTGTCGCTTCTGCTCCCGCGCGCACCTGAGAAACACTCCCTTTCGATCCGTCGCCCCCTCCTCCAGTTCGATCGACGGCCACGATTGCTCCCGCTCCCTTTCCATCCGCCGCACCAAATAAAGCCTTAAAGCATCTCCAACCGTGCTCTATAAATGGAGAACCACCATTTTTATCGGAAAAAATGTCTCCAACCGTCTGCTAATTTGAGCTTCATCCTCTCTCTCCTCTAAATGTAGAGGGAGGGAGGAAATGGAGCCCGGCTCCATTTTTATTATTAATATTATTTTATTTTATTTATTATTTATTTTGTTTATTTAAAAACTTCAGTATTAAAGTATAATCTTCGTATCCATTAATATACTTTTTCAAATTTAACATATAATATATCAAAAAAATTGTCTAAACATACAAAATGAGACTAATATTGAATAGCTTCAAATTATTATTTATCATAAAAAAGTAAGGAGATTTTAGTGAAGTTAAAATTTATCATTATAATTAGGCGTTATAGATATTTATGTATACATATAAATATATACATATTAAGTACATTATATATATATAAGTATGATGTTGTTCAAATATAGAGAATATGGTTGAAATTGCTTTTATCAAGTTCTCTATATTTGAAGAACATAGAACAATGAGAATTTCTAAATATAGACAACTCCATTAGAGATGCTCTAAAGAAAGGAGATACCGAAAAATAGAATTTATATTAAATGCAAAAAAAAACTATACAATCATTCCGGCATAAGAATATTAGCAATGATAACTAAAGAAAGTTATGATGAAAATTTTAACGTCCACTCAGAGTAAAATAATTTTTTAAAAAATATACAGAAATAAAGAAACGCAATTTTTAATAAATATTTAACATGTAAAATTTTTAATTTGGAGCACATATTCACCTCCCATATATCCTACACGTTTGTGCGTGGTGCGGTTTTGGCCCAAACCGCAACGACACCGCAAGGGCGCGGTTTTAGCCCGAACAAAAGCGCAACACATCGAAATTATGCGGTGCAGTTTCAGTTTATTGCGGTTTCGATTTCGGTACGGTTTTTAATATGCGATATAAATAGACACAGATAATGCGAAGTCAAATAAGATATAAATTTTGAGTAAAAATATAGTTACATGAGTTATATTTTCATGAAAAAATATGTAATACATATATTTTTAAAATATAAATACTACAAAATCAACCACAAGCTAAAAAAAAATCTTTACTACAATTCTCATGATATTTCTGGTTTAGTTGCATATGAAACTACATATTTGATGCAAATATAATGGATCTGAATAGTTTTAAGTCAAAGATACCCACATCACCCACATAATTATAGTTTTATTTATAAAAGCTATAAAAGTTTCCAAATCAGCAAATTCATCAAAAAATTGATAGAGAATAAACAAACAAAAATAAAAATAACTATATGCACCAATATAATTAGTTAATTACTATTATTAATTAATAATTGTTAAGTTATATTTTTATTTAGATATATGCGGTATTCACATGTTCATGAAAATTGATAGTATGTAATTAGGCGGCGCGATGCTATTTTTTTTGCATTTTCAAGATCTGAAAATCTCACCACATCGAACCGCGTTCAGTTTGTAAAAGTTCAAAATCACACCACCAAAATTATGCGGTGCTGTTTAAAAATCAGTGCAATTTCTACGATGCAGATGGTTTTTATGGTTTGCGATTTTTTATGCGCACCCCTAGTATACATACCCAATGAGAAATCGGTTTGGTCACATATAAGCTTACATCCGAGCGGAAATGAGCATATTCGAATGTATAGGACCAAAAAAACTTCGTATCGACAATTTTTTTAACCCGCAAAAAACTCGCAAAAACATCACATTGATTTCCATAAAAAAGGATTGTTTTGAGAGAGCTCCTAGTCAAGCGTTGGGCTAATGGGCAACTAAAGGCAAACTATATAACAAAAAAAAATCATGAGCATACACATTAGTAAACCATTTTTTTACATGGCACGATTGAGTGGTTGCATAACCAAACACACTAGCACAGTATAAAAATACGCCACACGTGCTTACAAAAGGCACACGTGCGACTTGCTGGAATTGTAGGGCAAGTGGATCTTGTTTTCAGCCAGTATGGAGATGAGCTGTATGATTGGAGCCATTAGTGGTGGTCATGGTGGTCTTGTAGGAAGCATTCATGTTATGGGCCCACGGAAGTCGGCCGCGGCGATATTGAAGTTGCCGGCGAACATGACATTTGACTTGCGGATATTGAGGAGCGAGAATAATAGAGAAAGTGATTCTCGAATGTTTAGGCCGCTTGAACACGCAAGAATCTACTTTTAGGTGAGAGCTCAAGGCTCTATTTGGAATGACTGCAGATAAAAGCTGCTTGACAACTTTTTCGCATTTTCGTATTGAGCAAGCACTAAACGCGAGCCACCGTACTAAGGGCTACACAAATCTCCGCCTACTTCATTCACAAAGTCATTGACGAAATTCTTTCCGAGGGATTGAGGATCTGTTTGACGCAACATTTTTGCTCTGGCGAGTTTGGACAAAAACACAGTTGTCATAAAATGTGTTTGGCATGACAATGGTTAGGACCATCACAAAAAGAAAAAAATAATTTCGAACATAAAAGTGGATAAAGTACCTTGGGTTAGGCGGGCGTTTACGAACATCGGTTCAAAACCACTGCAGTGCCAAACAGACCATAAAAATCATCTTGTAGATGGCTTTATGTTCCCACAGAGGCTAGGGCTCTATTTGTTTGGGCGTTTCGTAGCTCCGTTTTGGGAAAACGCCGCCGGAAGGAGGGTAAACAAATGAACCTCCGGCGGCGTTTGCTCCGTTTCCACCCGCCCGCCTCGAGAAACGCCCCAAAAAGCTCCGTTTGGAGCAGCCACCTCCCCCCTCCGGTTCGAACTCTCCGTTTCCACCCGCCGGATCGACCCGCCACCGCCGAACCAAATGGAGTAAAATTATCATTCAAAGAAAAGTTTATTCCATTATATGTTTGAGAAGACGACATTTAGGACCGACAGCTTGAAAAAAAAAACTAATTTTGAACATAAAATTGGATAAAATTTCCGGAGTGAGGTCAGATGTTCACGAGCGATGATTCATAACGACCATGTTTATGACCGCTGACGTTGTACCAAACAAACCATAATTCTATGTGCTTTATGCCAGATGCACAAAGCATCCCTGCAAAGCGAGGCTTCGGGGAAGGGTCCCACCACAAGAGTGAAATGCAGACAAACCTTACCCGATATTTTTGCAAGAGGCTCCTTCTAGGACTCGAACCCGTGACCTCAAGATCACACAGCAACACCTTAACCAGTGCGCCAAGGCCCTAGTAAATAGGCCAATAAAATTGGGTCATGCCTAAGTTACTCAGAATTTGAGCACATGAAAAATGTGCAAAACATTGTGATATAATTTAGTCCAATGAAAACCCATTTCAACCTCCTATAAATCCAACAATAAAATATGCATACAGTTCTACTTGATTCCAAACTACTATTGAGTTGACAGTCTCATCAATTACCTAAATCAGTCCTGTTTTTCTGGTTAAATCTGAAGCCAACCAAAATTCAAAGCACTTCTAAGCTTTGTGGAAGACAAATTCTGAGAGAATTTTTCCAGAGAACACAGTTTTACTCACCTTGAACTCCTATGATTATGCTGCTTTGGTCTTCGCAAGATCGGCCTCGAACTTGCGTCGAAGTTGGATCGTTTGATGGTAGAGATTGAGATCGATGCCGTCCACATTCCTTCCTACGCGCGCCTCGAGAACAGCCTGAAAGGAAAGGAAGAAGTGAAATAATCTTGTGACTTGAAGGACACAAAGGAAGAATAGTTTAGGGTTAAATGCTTCTAGGACCCGGCAGCCGGTGACCCGTGCGCAGCTAAATTTGCCTAAAATCGCAGGCAAAAGAGCGCAGGAAGGGGCAGACCATCGGCCCTCGAGTGCGAGAAACGCTGTGCATGTTTATAGAAGCCTTACTTGGCTATCCTGCGAGATATGGAGCTCTCCGATGAACTGATAGATAGAACCCGGGCGGAAACTTATGTCTCTTAAATGCTGGGTGTCAATGAGAAGGGTCGCCCCGCCGTCAATTATGACGGCCATGCCACTTTCGACGCTGTAAGATTCTAACCTGGGAGCGAGAATTGAACAGTTTAGCAATGCAGACATGCAGTGTTCATGAATCGAGTTCGTGTTGTTTTTGGAAGAAAGAAAAATGACGAAAACAAATGCTAAAAGACCAAATGGTCTAAGCTTGTAAGATTTAGGGATACATATTGAGAATAGAATCTCATATATCTTGCGCATTTAATATTAATCATTGAGCCCTTTCACTCAATGGTGGAATGGTGATTTTAACTCAGCTCAGGCGCTAAGTAAAAAAATTTCGTGCTTATGCTTAACATTCTCACGATTCAGTAGAGAGAGTCATTTTATCTCAAAAGTCAACCAAGCGCACACAATAAAAAAGAGCTACAAATGATGTTTTTTGGAGAAAAACACAAAAAAGAGATAAAAATCAGGGAGTCAAACTCAGTATTGAAAGATCAACTATATTTTGTTCAAAGTAAAGATCAAAAGTCTGTATTTTTCCAAGAGGCGTCTAATGCTGCTTTCGGATTTCAATTTGTCAAGTGATTAGAAAGAAATCAACTTGTAAAGTTTTTCAAATTATGTGAACTAAACTATCTATACATTTCCCCCCGAAAAGTAAACTCGGGTATGTGCCTTTGTGCATGGTTATCAGGATCGCGATCCGGATCGTAGGATCTTACGATTTTACGATCCAGATTTTGTAAATCGATCCGGATCTTACCTAGGATCTAAATCGGCACATCTAGGGCTGGGATCGCGATCCGGATCTTAGGATCTTTAGGATCGCGATCCTGACCCAATTCTACCAGTATGACCAAAGATAACTAGAAACATGTTCAACCTTATCCTGACCTCATTCAATCGGTCCAACGCCCATAACACATTGTTTAACCTTATCTCAATCTCACCTTCATACCCCAACACAGAATCATATCATGCCGCTTTACCGTATCCCAAGTGTTGATTGTCGATTGCAAATAAAGGCCAAGAGCGGCTTCATCGGTCGCTTTCAGTCCAGATTTGTTTTTATTTTTAGTAAACATTGAGTGTCTTATCTGAAATTGAAATTGAACTTAGTATGATATTATCTTTTTGATTTAGTTATTCAAAAAAATTTAATATAGTTATTAACATACTACTCAATTTATTGATTTTTTTTATTAATTGAGCATGTAATTTAATGATACAAAATTTAATTTTATTTTTTTAGTCTTAATTTATGAATATTGTAGGATCTTGAGATCCTCGATCTGATACTACGATCCGATCCGATCCAACCTCAAAACGATCCCATCTAGGATCTCGATCCTGACAACCTTGTCTGTGTGCACCCATGATAAATTTCGTCCCCGCCTTCCCCGACAACTAATTGGTTTTATGTTGGAAACCATAGGTTACAACATGGAGTTAGGTTAGACCCAAAGACACATTCCCATGACAACCAATTTAAAAAGAGGTGTATGCGTTAGAGGCCAAAGACTGCCTGTGCACGGCGCACTGAAAATGAAATTTCACATCGGCGAAATCGTATAGCCTTGTGCACTTAAGATAAATCATGGGTCTTTCAACCTACAACCAATTGGTTTAAAGTTGGATGCATAATTCCAACACATATTTATGAAAATATTCATATATTGCATATAATAAAAATTGTTTTAATTGTATAATCAGTTGATAAAAAAAAATGGTATCTTTCTGAATAAAAGAATGAAAAAAATATCGACAAAAAATAGGAGGAATTTGAGGGTGACGAGCTCAAAATGAATGTCTAAATTTCAAGAAGAGTCAATTATACATGATAACATCAAAAACAACAATAATAATAAGATGAATAATAATAAAAAAACTTAAATAATAATAATACTAAATGCTAAAAATAAAAACAATAAAAATAAGCATATGATTAGAGCTGTGAACAAGATAATGGGATCAATGAACAACACCAAGCTACATAATTGCCTTGCTACGAGGTTATATTCTCGGTATATTTCTAATGTTTTCTTTCACCTATAAACAGTGTTGTAGATGTTGTCCAACATGTCCGATATGTCGGTCGACATAAATGTTTTGGAGAAAAAAACGACAGCGACATTTTAGGTAAAAATGATGTTTTTGAAAATATCGCATGATATATCAGGCGATATCTCGCGGCCGATATGTTGGTGTGAATATTAAAATATATAATTTCATTTATTTCAAGCGACCGAGCAATAATATCTTGTTTTATGCTTCATTTCGTGCATCTCTCTGAGCCTAGCTTCGAGGACTGAAATGTAGTAAAAAATGTCCGTGTCCATTACTTCGTCATAATCATATTATTGCATGTTTATTGTGCAATTTGTAAAGACATATTATGTGTACAATTGTATGTATTTACAAAATTATGTATATACATTGTAGAAAGGAATAGAAAAGAAATACTTGGTGCAATTTTATTCATCCACATAGGGGCAATATATAGGGCTTACATCAAGACACCCAACACCGATAGGCGGTGTGGACTAAACTCAACAATATTAAACTATTGCATAAATAATAACTTTAACACTCCCCCTCAAGCTGAAGAAGGGTCCTACAGCTTGAACACAACATAAAACGAAAGGTACAAGAAGGATGGCAATGTGGGACAAAACAACAGCCACCGAGGCCCAACCGCGTGTCACCGGGGATACTTCAACCGGGCAAGAGTCACACGACGTTGGTCCACAAAACCGACCATGACTACGTTGGATACACTCTGATGTAGGGGTAGGCTAGTGGTGCTCGGAAGCTAGGACCCTACGTGCACATGGGAGGGGAGATGCGAATGCAATGCTACATGCAATGAACAGTCGGATAGCAACGACTAGTAATTTAAGCAATGAAAATTAGCAACGCCACGCAATTAACCAAAATAAAGAAACAATTAAATAACTTTGTCAATTAGGCAACGGCTTCCTCCGCGCGGAGGGCTTTAGCAAGCGGCGGCGACTAATTCCACAACAACTATTAGCATATAAGACAACAACTACCAAACTATAATCACGGCACAAATATAGATAAACAACCAAGTGCAAATGTCAAGTGCGAACATAATACCATGAAATACTCACGATGCAGTGGGCTGATCCGAGCCGATGGAGGATTTGACGAACCGGATGCAAAACGAGCGATCGGAAGTGGAACCGGAGGCGAAGCGGCGATGGCGGTGGCTGCCTTTGGCAAAAAAGTGGCGGTAACGGATGGTAAACGGCGGATCCGGCCACAAATGAGTAGATCCGGGCCGGGGGTGAATAGATCCGATGGTTTGGAGCGGATCCGAACAAAAATGGAAGGTTTGGGTGGAGGGAATAATGGATCGGAGGGTGGTAGCACTAGATCGAAAGAGATCTAGGGTTTTCGGAGCGGAGGGAAGTGGATCCACGAAGGAGAAGGGGGAGGGGTGGTCGGCTAGGACTGGAAAGTCCCTTGGGTGGCCGGTTTTGGAGGGAAAGAGGGGGCGGAGGGGTTGGGGCTGGTAGCAAGGCCGGAGGCCGGTTTTTAGCACCCAGGCGGCGGCGGAAAGGGGGGAAAAGGGGCGGGTTCTGGCCGGTTGCTTGGCTGCAGGCCGGCTGCGGTCGGCTGGAGATTTAGGGGGTTTCCGGTGGCGAAATAGGGGAAAACGAGATGGGAAATGAAGGAGGGGGTAGGGTTTACCTTTGGGGGAAGTTTGGCGGCGTAGGAGTCGTCACCTAGGGTTACACGGCGTCGGCACCGAGGAGGGATCGCAGGAATCCGGGAAAGCACTTCTCCAAATTCTACAATACCTCAAATCAGCCTCCTAGCATCCTATTTATAAGAGAACATGACTTAGGGCAACCCCAATCAATGACTATAATTGGCCGGTGGGTTAGCCCATAAAATACACCAAAATAAACTCAAAAAATATAAAGTAATATAGCGTTTTGACTCGCGGCGACGTCCCGGACGCAACCGCGGAGTCCGATCGGCGATCCGATCAAGTCTTCCTGCGCGAGTACATGTATGTGGGCCCCGCCTTGCGGCGAGCTCCACCAAGTGCATCCGATGGCTCCCCATCAACTCCCCCCGACTGAAAGGCCTTCATCTCCGATGAATGGAGATGATCGTACTGAAGTCGAAGTCCGGGGGCGAGCCGATCTAACTCTGCCGGTAGTATCCAAGTATCATCTGTGTCAGGTCGGCCCCGCCAATGTACCAGGTAGCGGCAACGCGGTCCGGCCGAGGTGGGAACAAACTGGTGGGATCTGATCTCTGTGACGCTCTCATCTCTCGCCTCTCGGAAGGTGGGTCCCGATGCGATCGGTGGTGCCTGCGGGGGAACCAAAGGGGACGAAGTCCCAGGTGGGTGGGTGGCAATAGTGGACGGGCTAGGATGGCTAGCAGGTGGTGGGGGTGGCTGAGCATCTCCCTCGCTCGGGTCCACATACTCATGAGGCTCATAGTATGGAGTCAGATCCTCAACATTAAACACGGGGTGAATTCCCATACTGGCCGGGATGTCAAGTCGGTAGGCGTTGGTCCCAATACGACTAATATGGAATATGGACCTATTCGCCTCGCGCTTAACTTCTTGGCAGGCCCCGAAGGGAGCCTCTCGGGGCGGACTCGCACCATTACCTTCTCGCCTACATTAAATATCTGCTCTCGCCTTCGCTTATCTGCATGGGCTTTATAATTATCATTGCTTATTATTATTTGTCTGCGGACCGACTCATGCAAATCATGCAAATGCCGTGCAAATGACTCAGCAGACTCACTAGGGCGGGACTCTAGTGGGCTCGGGACAAGGTCTATAGGTTTCCTAGGGTCGTATCCTGAAACTACGTGAAATGGACTCAACCCGGTGGACCTATTGACTGAGCTATTGTAGGCAAACTCGGCGATCGGCAAATCTAAGTCCCAACTACCTACATGCTCACCAGCTAGACACCGCAACAGATTCCCTAAGCTTCTATTCACTACCTCAGTCTGACCGTCCGTATGTGGGTGATATGCCGAGGAAAACCTAAGGATAGTACCAGTCTTGTGCCACAGGGTTTTCCAAAAGTAGCTCATGAACCTCACATCGCGGTCAGACACGATCGACTTGGGCAGGCCATGCAACCGAAAGACATCCCTCATGAATATAGATGCAACGTGGGTCGCATCAGCCGTCTTGCGGCAAGCAATGAAGTGTGCCATCTTCGAAAACCGATCAACCACCACGAAGATGGAATCGTGTTTCCGTAAGGTGCGGGGGAGTCCGAGAACAAAATCCATGCTGATGTCCTCCCAAGGGCGGTGTGACACGGGTAGGGGCGTGTAAAGGCCGGTGTTCTGCTTATTTCCCTTGGCCGTCTGACAGATACGGCAGTGGCGCACAACCCGAGCTACGTCCTTCTTGAGGCTAGGCCAGTAGAGACGGTCCTCAACAATGGCTATGGACTTATCTCGCCCGAAGTGGCCCGCGGCTCCGCCCGCGTGCAGTTCCCAAATTAGGTAATCTCGGTAAGACGTCTGAGGAACGCATAGGCGGGAGGCCCGGTACAGATATCCCTCGTAAATCTGATATCCCTCAACAGGGTCGGGTGGGTCTCGGGATAGGGAAGTATAAATCTCACCAAAGTCAGGGCACGTAGGGTAATCGAGCATCAGTTGCTCAAGTCCCTGCACACTCGCTGTCATCGTCTGCAATAGGGATACACGGCGACTCAACGCATCGGCCGGCTTGTTCTCAACACCCGCGCGGTGCTTGAGAACGTAATGAAAATCCTGCAGATACTCAACCCACTTCGCATGTCGGTGGCCCAGCTTGCGTTGCGAATCGAGGTAACGGAGGGCCTGGTGGTCGGAATACAACACGAACTCCCGGGGAAGGAGATAGTGTCGCCAGTAGCGCAGAGACTGGACAATAGCATAAAATTCTCGATCGTAGTTCGAGTAATTTTGCTTTGCGTCATTCAGCTTCTCACTAAAGTAGGAAACTGGGTGTCCCTCTTGGCTCAATACACCACCTATACCGATACCGGACGCGTCGCAGGCGACCTCAAAGGCGCGACTTAAATCTGGTAACCTCAGGACGGGAGCTGTCGTCAATCTCTCCTTAATCTCCTCGAAGGCTCTGGTGGCTGCGGGGGTCCACTGAAACTCTCCCTTCTTGAGACAGCTCGTGAAGGGGGTCATGATCGTGCTGAACCCCTGGACAAACCTCATATAGAAGGTGGCAAGCCCGTGAAAGCTACGAGCCTCGTGGATATTCCTAGGTACAGGCCAATCTCGAATAGATTTGACCTTCTCAGGGTCCACGGAGACTCCAGTGGAGGAAATAATAAAGCCTAGGAAGTGGACGGACTCAGACAGAAAGGCGCACTTCTTCAGGTTCACATACAGGTTCTCTTGACGGAGGGTGCCGAAGAGAAGTCTCAAATGATCGAGGTGAGCGGCCTGAGTCTGGCTGTAGACTAATATGTCATCAAAGTACACCAGGAACTTGCCCATGTAGGGCCGCAACACCTGCGTCATAACTCGCATGAATGTGCTCGGGGCATTGGATAGCCCGAATGGCATGACTAGCCACTCATACAAACTGTCCTTGGTCTTAAATGCGGTCTTCCACTCGTCCCCCTCACGAACTCGTATCTGATGGTACCCGCTGCGGAGGTCGATCTTGGAGAAGATCTGGGCACCGGACATAGTATCCAGTAAGTCATCGAGTTGTGGGATGGGGAAGCGATACTTGACCGTGATCTTATTGATGGCGCGGCTGTCGATGCACATATGCCAACTACCGTCCTTCTTAGGGGTAAGAAGGGCGGGGACCGCACAAGGACTCATGCTCTCGCGAATGAACTGCTTCCGAAGAAGCTCGTCAACTTGCCGTTTGAGCTCATCGTGCTCATCCGGGTGCATACGGTAGTGGGGCAGGTTCGGGAGGGAAGCTCCCGGGACTAAATCAATGGCATGCTGAATGTCCCGAGGGGGAGGCAGCTCATCGGGGAGCTCGTTCGGCATAATGTCCGCAAACTCGCCTAACAGGGGACGCACCGCGAGTGGGAAATTGACTGGGGCGTCCTCAGTAATCTGGGTAGCGGCGACTACATAAATAACGTCGGACTCTGCACTATCTCGCAGAAACTCACCTCGCCTAAGAATATGCAGTGGTCGCGAGGCGCTCGTGCTCGGAGATGACTCTACCACACCCTTGGGTCGATCTCGGGGCTGGGTGGGTGTCAACGTGATCTTCCGCCCCTTATCATAAAAGACACACGTGTTCGAGCGGCCGAAGCACGTGACATCACGATCAAAAAGCCAGGGGCGACCAAGCAACACGTGAGCGACGTCCATGGGAATAACATCGCACCAGACCTTGTCCTGAAAGGACGCAATGGTGATCGGGACTAAGCAACGCTGGGTGAACTGAATCGCCGTCTTGTCAACCCAGACGAAACGGTACGGATGGGGGTGAGGCTCTGCCTTCACCTGCATACGGTCAAGCGCCTTCTGGGCTACAATATTCACGCAACTCCCACCATCAATGGCTAGCTTGCAGGGACCGCCTGCACTAGGGAAGTACGTGTAAAAGATGGTCGTGCGTCGCCAGTCCTCGTCCACACGTGGGGTGTGTAGGAGGCGCCGAATCACTCCCACCTCTAATGATCGCTCGGCGTCACTCTCCCAACCTTCCTCGACTGCAGCCCTAACCTCCTCTGGGGCCTCCTCTTCACCCTCTAAACCATGTTCCTCCTCTTCCTCAAGTAACAGGTTCCGCGTGGGGCACTGCGCCGCCACGTGGCCCCTGCCAGAGCATCTAAAACATACAATGCCCCCAGATCGCTGGCCATCAGTGGCTACGGCTTTACCCTTCGCATCCGCGGGGATGCGCGAGGGTTCGGCCGTGGTGGTCTGGGGCGGAGCGGGTTTCCTAAAGGTCGAGGAATCAGTCCGAGAGGTGAGCTGCCTCGTACTAGACGAACGAAGGTACTGCTCATACTCGAGGGAGAGCTGGAATATCTGATCAACAGTCTCCAAGTGGTGGGGAATCAACTCTCTCTGAATATCGGAATGAAGGCGCGCCTTGAAACGGGCGGCAGTGGCAATAGGTTCCTCTGAAATATCATTCCTGACGACCAGCTCATCGAAGCGAGCCATGTACTCGGCGACAGTAAGTGTCCCCTGTCGTAAGTTCTGTAGCTGCTCAAATAGCTGATCTCGATATGACGCGGGGAGGTACTTCTCCTTCAGTCTCTCCTTCATCTCGTCCCATCTGACGATGTGGTAGTAACCATCCCGCTCTAGAGCTCTCTCGACACTAATCCAGAACACCTTAGCTTGCCCGATCAACTTCATCTTTGCAAAGCGGACGCAACGCTCGTCACTCATGTCGTACCACTCGAAGTAGTGGTCCATGTCCAAGAGCCAATCGCTGAAGGCTTACGGATATAGGCGACCATCGAACGAAGGGGCATCGAGTCGGATGCGATGAGTGATGTCATGATAGTGGCCCTCTCTCCTAGGATCGGGGTAGTCCTCGGGGTAGTCATCATGAGCGTAGTCGTATCGAGCGGGTGGGGGACCACGCTCTCTCCGACCCGGGGGGTAATAATCATCCTGGTGATCGTCGCGGCGACCGTGTGGGGGCACACGATCTCTGGGGTCCGGCTGAGGCTGACGCGGCATACGGTACTCATCACGCTGGGGTGGCAGCCTATCCCTCGCCGGGACTTGCCTATAATCTCTCGCAAAATCAGGATGTCGTCTTACTGGCGGAATCGGGGCTCGATGAGGACTATCACGATGGTGACGGTCTGCGGGAGGTGGGCCATCCCTCGGGCGTTGCCCTCGACGTGGAGGAGCGTCAGGGTCGTCCTCAAGAGAATCGTCACGCTGTGTCGGAGTGTCCCTGACATCCTCTAAGTGGCCTAAACGAAGGTTCACCTCGGCAAGGTCATGACGCACATCGTCGAACTGGGCTCCGATGGTGTCAAGGCGACCTAGGACAAGGCGTTGGAACTCAGCGAAAGCGGCGTCCGAATTCGCACTCGTCGCTCGGTCCTCAGTGTTCTGTGGTTCTACCATGCTTACTCTAAAAGTCCTACCACTACGGAGCATGCAAGTGGCCTAACCTATCCTCTGATACCAAATGATGTAGGGGTAGGCTAGTGGTGCTCGAAAGCTAGGACCCTACGTGCACATGGGAGGGGAGATGCGAATGCAATGCTACATGCAATGAACAGTCGGATAGCAACGACTAGTAATTTAAGCAATGAAAATTAGCAACGCCACGCAATTAACCGAAATAAAGAAACAATTAAATAACTTTGGCAATTAGGCAACGGCTTCCTCCGCGCGGAGGGCCTTAGCAAGCGGCGGCGACTAATTCCACAACAATTATTAGCATATAAGACAACAACTACCAAACTATAATCACGGCACAAATATAGATAAACAACCAAGTGCAAATGTCAAGTGCGAACATAATACCATGAAATACTCACGATGCAGTGGGCCGATCCGAGGCGATGAAGGATTTGACGAACCGGATGCAAAACGAGCGATCGGAAGTGGAACCGGAGGCGAAGCGGCGATGGCGGTGGCTGCCTTTGGCAAAAAAGTGGCGGTAACGGATGGTAAACGGCGGATCCGGCCACAAATGAGTAGATCCGGGCCGGGGGTGAATAGATTCGATGGTTTGGAGCGGATCCGAACAAAAATGGAAGGTTTGGGTGGAGGGAATAATGGATCGGAGGGTGGTAGCACTAGATCGAAAGAGATCTAGGGTTTTCGGAGCGGAGGGAAGTGGATCCACGAAGGAGAAGGGGGAGGGGTGGTCGGCTAGGACTGGAAAGTCCCTTGGGTGGCCGGTTTTGGAGGGAAAGAGGGGGCGGAGGGGCTGGGGCTGGTAGCAAGGCCGGAGGCCGGTTTTTGGCACCCAGGCGGCGGCGGAAAGGGGGGAAAAGGGGTGGGTTCTGGCCGGTTGCTTGGCTGCAGGCCGGCTGCGGTCGGCTGGAGATTTAGGGGGTTTCCGGTGGCGGAATAGGGGAAAACGAGATGGGAAATGAAGGAGGGGGGTAGGGTTTACCTTTGGGGGAAGTTTGGCGGCCTAGGAGTCGTCACCTAGGGTTCCACGGCGTCGGCGCCGAGGAGGGATCGCAGGAATCCGGGAAAGCACTTCTCCAAATTCTACAATACCTCAAATCAGCCCCCTAGCATCCTATTTATAAGAGAACATGACTTAGGGCAACCCCAATCAACAACTATGATTGGCCGGTGGGTTAGCCCATAAAATACACCAAAATAAACTCAAAAAATATAAAGTAATATAGCGCTTTGACTCGCGACGACGTCCCGGACGCAACCGCGGAGCCCGATCGGCGATCCGATCAAGTCTTCCTGCGCGAGTACATGTATGTGGGCCCCGCCTTGCGGCGAGCTCCACCAAGTGCATCCGATGGCTCCCCATCACACTCGGAGCGGAAACTAGGTCAACCATGAAAGACCACACCAACCCCACCAAACCTCAAGAAAACGACAAGGAGACGCAAACAACATACGAAATCGACCTGGGGGCCATGTGTGACTAAGGCAGGAGTCGGGAAAGAGGCATCCGAGTCGCCGTTATCACAAACACTCCCCCTCACGTGGAATACGTGCATGAAGGCATAGACTATGCTTGGAGGCCGTGACGTACACTCCCTCTCACGTAGACCACGTGCACGTGTGGACCCTCGTCGGGTACATGAACCCAGATCACGTGGAGGAAGACCGAAATCGTAACGAGACGCAAAGCAACACAACAACCACAAACAACAATAACAACTTTTAAAAAAAATTAAAACTTAAACCCTAAAATAGAGAGTTGTCGGGCTGGATCTGAAGAAGAAGGAAGTAGACGACCGAGCAGTAGCGACACGCAGAGCAGCCAGAGAAGAAGAGAGCAGCAGCAGAACAGCAACGACACGGAGAGGAAGCAGCAACGACACGAAGAGGAAGCAGCGCTTGGCAGCCGGAGAAGAAGCAGCTGCAGCGCAGCAGGCCGGAGAAGAAGCGGCAGAGCAGAGCATAGGAAGAAGCGGCCGTCGGGAGAGAAGCAGAGACGGAGCAAAGCCGTCGGGAGAAGACGGCGACGGAAGCACAACCGTCGGAAGTAGACGGCGAAGCCGTCGGGAGAAGAAGACGAAGCCGTCGGAGCCGTCGATGTTGTCGAGGAGAGCCGACGGGATCGTCGTTGTTGTCGCAGACGCACAGGAACCAGACGACGAAGACTTCGGGAGAAGCAGACGACGGGATCGTCGTCGAGGAGCAGCGAAGCCATCGGGAGAACGAGAGACAGGCGTCGACGTCGTCGATATCGCACAGGAAGCAGAGCAGCAGCGTCGGCGAGCGGCAGAGTCATTGGGAGCAGCGGAATCGGGGCCGCTCCTGTCGACGGGATTAGCTGTCAACTCCGTCGACAGGAGCGGCGGGCGTGAGCCCTAGCAGGGCGCGTAAAAAATGAAGCCCTGGTCGGGATTCGGGAGGAAGTAACAGTAGCCGGAAGAAAAAAAATTTTAATTAGGTTTCAGATTGATCGCTCGCTCTGATACCATGTAGAAAGGAATAGAAAAGAAATACTTTGTGCAATTTTATTCATCCACATAGAGGCAATATATAGGGCTTACATCAAGACACCCAACACCGATAGGCGGTGTGAGACTAAACTCAACAATATTAAACTATTGCATAAATAATAACTCTAACATACATAAATAAATTTATTTAAATATTAAAATCCGACATTGTAAAATATCTCCACAATCCGACATCCGATATTTCGTATTCAAACTGACATGAACCCGACATCCGACTTCTGTAAGATTGCCTATAAAATGCGAACTGGCAGCTAAGCCCGACCCGCTCTAAAATCATATTAGAATGCAAGAATCGAACACATAAACAGTCGCACGAGGAGATATCTCAGATATATTAAATGCAGATGACTACATGAGTTTCCTGATAGATTGATGATATTTTGAGCACAAAAATGTGAACTAAAATTCACAAATAAATAAATAAATAGTAGCTAAGAAACTTTGAAGAAAAAATACAAGGACATGGTTACCGACTTTCCGGTAGCTCGGACAGATTGGCCTTCCTTAAAGAGAGGGGAAGAAGAGTCCAACTCCTGTAAAGAAACCAGTATGCCGGGATTTATTACAGAGGAAGCCATTTTGACCACAAGATCTTTATGACCAAAACCACAAAGTACCCTTTGGGAAGTCAATGCCTGAAAACTTAGATGTCCCAAAAAGTAAAAGAAATTAATGAATAACAATAATATTAATAATAGAATGAGAATTAAGAATTAGCATAACCTAAAGAAAAAATAAAATCATATTGGGCCTTACTCGCAATATGGCAGGACGTAGTAAAGAGCTTTTAAGTTCAAATATTATTAAGAAAATCTATTTTGATTTGAGTGTTAAAAAAGTCTAATTAGTAAAGGAACAACGAGAGTTGAGATATATCAAAGATAAGGTAGTGGAAATAGAGTTAAGGTGAGTGTGACATGCACAAAGTTGGGTTGAAATGCTAGCGATTTAGCGTTGAAAGATATAATGAAAGGGAAGGGAACGTATCACAGGTTCGTGCAGAGGATCTAGTTATTGGACCAGATGCACGGAAAATGGGGACGGGTTGGTGAAAGTGTTGTTTCCCTCTTGATCCTTGGTGGCGAGCTATGATGGGGTCGATGATTGTAGCCTTTTTATGGTGTCCGAAGCGGGGGTACCGATGAGAGGAACGAAGGATGAGTGGTGGAGAGAGATGGAGGCGATCCCCTTAATGAAGAGACGCATGCTGGGAAGCATCCTTTTGTTGTTGTCTGTAGTAGCATCTCCCTATGCTATTAAGGGCGCGCCTCAGGTGCGCCTAAGGCTCCAGGCTCACCAGACTCAGAGGTTTGTGCCTCTGTGCGACTTATTTGCGCCTTTAGAATATAAAAGACGCGTATGAGTGAATTTTTTGTTGTAAATTTATTTCTTCAAAAAAAAATAATGCAAGAAAATAATTTTTTATTGATTTAGTGTTTGTGAAAGATAATTGTGCGTTGAGCCTTAGATATGATATAAGTGACCACAATTTTTTTAAGAGATATCAACGATAGTAATGAATGATTAATTAGTAGACTAGATGAAAAATATGATCGAGAAGTTGAAATGATATTTGATGCTGATTATTTAAAATGGATGTGGTTGCGTCATGCCTTCGTCAGGCACGCACATGCACCTTGAGCCTAGGGTCCAAAACCCCTTTGCGCTTTGGTGCACCTTGCACCTTTAATAACTAAGGTGTCTTCACTGCATCCCAGATGGTGTGCCTCCCAATCAGGTTCTAAATGTTCCCCGACATATCTGACATGCAAGTTTTGAGGGCAAACTGACATTATTTTCTTATATACGATATATCCAATGTTTTTCAATATATAATCAGACACGACTTTTGATATTATCGTTCTTTATTTTATTTTAAATTATGCTAGTATACATGATTAAATCACATATATACATTGCATTATATATGTCTAGGTTGGTTAGACTTTTTGTTAACTTCTCTCTCATAGATGTTAGTCTTATCAAGTTTGTATAATCATTTTACATTATACATTTATTATTTTACATTAAACAAAAATATTAAAATGTTGTACACATTATTATTTAATAATTTTGATATTTAACACAATTGTATTAAACATAAGAGTTATTATTAATCACAAACATTTAACTTTAAATCTTCTAAACTTGCTATATAGCTCAACATGAACCAAATATAATTATTAAACAATTTATCTATTTGTAATTGTTTGTGATATACATGTCTTATTGTTTGCCTACTTGTTAGGCTATTCTTTACTTTTAAAACCTAAAAATGTACTTAATACATAGTTTTATTAATGAGATGTAAATTCGATATTTTAAAATATTTCTAATATTTCTCTAACAACAGATATTTTAAAACTCAATCCGACATGTTGATGACATCCGATATTTACAGCCCTGCTCTCTGTTGGGAGGATGTCGACAACTAGAGAAAGGCCAAAATATAACCAAGGGAAGAGGGTTAGCTGAGTGGCGAGAGTAGAAGGGAGAGGTGGTTGGCGGATGGAAGAGGAGGGAGCCCTATATCTTAGATGCTCGATTGAACATTTTACACGAGCAATGTTGACTTTTAACATGAACCCAAGTATTAATAGAGTCCTAAATAAACCAAATGTGTGCCGTCCAGACTAACCTGTGTCCGTAAATAAATGAGAATTAAATGAAATAACAAAAATGTGACAATTAGAAATAAATGACAATAAAAATCAGATCTCAGTATAGTGAATTCTATGCGGTGGTGCGAGTGCTCAAACACTAGGAGCATTAGTTGATTGTCAAAGTGGTATTGTATTATGACTATTAATCTCTAAAGCATTTAAATAACCTAAGGCTAATCAGCAATGACATGTATGTGAGAATTGGGATGATGTAACTTCCTACATAAGTTCCCCTACAAGCTGGTGCACAAAGTCAGTGCTTGCAATTAGGTTGTCGACACACTTAAGTTAAAATATGCAAAAATATAAGACGTGCTCATATTGAAATAGGAAAGCTAGGAGAAACTCTGTTCAAAATAAACAAAAGCTGGCTATTACATTCATGAAGATGGGGTTCTGATGAAGAGCCACTTGTGTATTCTCACGCTTTCTTAAGAGAAAAGGTAAATCGGGAACAACACAAATGAAAGTTAGCGGCATATTTGGGACGCGATAAAACTTATCCTGCAGTTACTGCACATTCAATTGGGCACAACTGAGGCGAGATGTTGGGAAAAAAATGCGCATAAGTGTCATGCACGCCAAACTGCATAAAGAAGAGACAAAACACAAGACCGTGCACACTCCAGTCGACATCAATAGAAATTTAGAAAGACTTATGTTTCTGATGAAGAGCCACTTGTGTGTTCTTCACTTCTTCATGCCTTCTTAAGAGAAAAAGTAAATCGGCAACGACCCAAATGAAAGGTGGTAGCACATTTGGGACGCGACAAAACTTACTCGGCAGTTTCTGCACATTCAATTGGGGCAACAGAGGCGAGATTTTGGAAAAAATGTGCATAAGTGTTGCATGCATCAAGCTGCAAAAAGGAAGACGCAAAACACAAAACCATACACTCTCCACTCGACATCAATAAAAATTTAGGAAGACTTATGTTTCGGATGAAGATCCACGTGTATTTTTCACGCTTTCTTAAGAAAAAACGGTAAATGGAGAACACACAAAGGAAAGTTGGTGGCACATTTGGGACGCGACATAACTTACCTGACAGTTTCTACACATTCAATTAGGAACAACTTAGGCGAGATGTTGGAAAAAATGTGCGTAATTGTGCATCAAACTGCAGAAAGAAGACGCAAAACACAAAACCATACACTCTCCACTCGACATCAATAAAAATTTAGGAAGATTTATGTTTCTGATGAAGAGCCACTTGTGTATTCTTCACACTTTCTTAAGAGAGAAATTAAATCTGGAACGGCACAAATGAAAGTTGGTGGCACATTTAGGACGCGACAAAACTTACCCGACAGTTTCTGCACATTCAATTGGGCTGAACTGAGGCAAAATGTTGGAAAAAATGTGCCCAAGTGTTATGTGCATCAAGCTGCAAAAAGGACGACGCAAAACACAAGACTACACACTCCACTCAACATCAATAAAATTTTTGGAAGACATATCAATAGACTTTATATTGGAGTTGCCAGGAACTCAAAGAGGAACTGATTCTGTATTTATCATAGTCGACATTTTTTTGAAGATGACCCATTATATTCCTCGTAAAAAGAGGGTAGACACAACACATAACGCCTAACTACTCTTTTTTGAAGGCAAGCAGCTTTATGGGCAGCTAAAGATTATCACTCGATTTGAAGACCTCAAGAACATTTTGGCAAAGTCAATGGAATGTGTTTTGACCATCGTTGGAATTCAATAGTACCGCTAACCTACATACAAGGCCAACAAAATACTCAGCAATATGATTTAGGCTCCATTTGACATGGTGGTGGCGGTCAGGAACGCGGTGGTTACGAACCATCGTTTGCGAACGTCCGACTTCACCAAAAGAATTTGGTCCACTTTTATGTTAAAAACAAGTTTTTTTTTTGATGGCGGTCATAACCGTTATCATGCCAAAAATACATTCAATGGCGGTAGCTTTTTTGTCCAGACTCATCGGAGGAAAAAGGCCATGGAAAACGGAACCTTAGAGTACATGCAGAGAAGGTTGAAACAATGATTTTTTTCCTTGGCACAAGAGGACTTTGAATATACAAACATGATCCACTCATCGACAAGGAAGATACCTTTTGACATTGTATATTCAAAATCGATCAACCATTTTCTTGATCTACAAAGGGGATCATAAAAAAATTGCACTAACAATAAAACTAACAATACAAGTAATCCATGAAAAAGAGTGGAAAAACGGTATAAAAATTTAATGGATAAACACTGTAGAGAAACATCAAAATATTGAGAAATAAATTGTAACTTTTATTAATTTCTCCAAGATTAAAGAATACAAGAGTTTGTACATTAATATAGGAAGAGAGAGATGAAAAGAGATCTCAATCAAAGATGTGAGACTCAAACATAAAGAGGAAGAGGGCCCTAAATGGGTCTTTCTTTGGGCCTTAACAAATCATAAGCACCCAGCTTGAAAAAGAACTGATAATATAACGCATGCGGTAGGCCTTAGTGAGAAGATCAGCAATTTGATCAGTAGCAGAACATGTTTTAATTTTAGCTTCTTCATTTGAACTTTCTCCTGAATGAAATGACAGTCAACCTCAATGTGTTTGGTCCGCTATTCTTGGCAATGTGTATAGCCGCTTGACTGTTACAAAATAACGTAGATAGTGAGGAAAGTTTGACTCACAAATCATCTAGGAGACTTTCTAATCATGTAAGCTCAGATACAACAGATGTCATCGAACGATGCTCGGCTTCGGTCGAAGAGCGAGCAACCACAGATTGTTTCTTGCTGCACCAAGTAATAAGGTGTCCTCCAAAGTACGTACAAAATCCACTTGTGGAACGTCGATCATCCAAGGAGTCAGCAAAATCAGCATCTGAATAAGCAACCAACGTCAAAGTGGAAGAGGAAGAGGTTATGCATACAAGCCCTTGTCCAAGAGCTGTCCTCAAATATCTTAGGATGCACTCAACAGCCTGGAGGTGAGACATCCGTGGAGAATGCATGAATCGGCTGACAACCCCAACAACAAATGAAATGTCAGGTCTTGTAACTGTGAGATAAATCAACTTTCCTACAAGACGTCGATAATACTCTGGATTTGGAAGAAAAAGATCGGTGTCAGAGACATGAGCACATAGCTTGTAATTGACATCTATAGGAGTATTAATAGGCTTGCATCCAGAATAGTCAGCGTCATGAAAAAGATCCAGACAATACTTCCGTTGGGATAGAACAAGGCCGTCAGGACGTCTCGCAACATCTAGGCCAAGGAAGTACCGAAGATTCCCAAATCTTCATTCTGAAAAACTGAGTTCAGGTGCTGCTTGATCATTTGTATTTCTTTTGAATCATCTCTCGTGATTAGAATGTCATCGACATAAACTAAGAGAAGAACTGTGTTTGTTGCCTGATGAAGAGTAAAGAGAGAAAAATCCGCCGAGCTCCGAGTAAATCCAACATCACAAACAACCTTACTGAACTTGGCAAACCATGCACGGGGAAATTGTTTGAGACCATAAATCGATTTATTCAGATGACAAACAAGTGACTCCCCCGTGGTCTCAAACCCGAGAGGTTGTTGCATGTAGATAGTTTCTTAAAGGTCGTCATTGAGAAAAACATCCTTGATATCTAACTGATGTAATGACCACTAACGATGAACAACCAAGGAGATAAGGACCCGAACGGTGTTTAACTTTGTCACGAAAAAAAGGTCTCGCCATAATCGAGATCTTGTTGCTGAGTAAAACCACGAGCCACAAGAGGAGCCTTGAGACAGTCAATTGTCCCATCGGGAGCATGTTTGATCGCAAAGACCCATTTACATCCAACGCACGTTTGCCCCGGAGGAAGGGAAACCAGATCCCAGGTTTGATTAGCCCAGAGGGCAATCATTTCCTCATCCATGGACGCACACCACCCCAGATGTTGGAAAGCCTCTTGCACAGAGTTAGGTATAGAAATGGAGGCTAAAGAAGTTGCAAATTTAAGAAGCATCAAGGAGAGGCGATGCAATGATACATAATTCGTCGGGGGATAAGCCATGGAGACAAGAGCAGGATCAGCAGGCCGCGAGGTACCAGAGGTTGAAGGCAACAGTGGAGGGGCGTCGGAGCGAGGAGGACGATGAGCGTAGACACGAAGAAGGGGTGGTTTGTTCGGGACGGGAACCAGGGTTGGAAGGAGAGGTGGGAGAGGAGAAGTAACAGGTACGGTGGGGCGTGGCAATAACGGTGGTGGAGAGGGAGAGGATGGAGGAGAGCAGAAAGGTTGATCTTTCAGAAAGGTAACATCCGACACAACAACCTTGCAATCAGTGGGAGAGTAGCACACATAGTCTTTCTGAGTACGAGAGTAACCAACAAACACATATTTGGTAGCTCGAGGAGTAAGCTTGTCAATGAAAGGACCATGATTATGGACATAACAAGTACATTCAAATACCCGATGTGTGAGAGAGAAGGGCGGTGTGGAGGGAAAGAGAAGACTAAACAACGTGGCATAGCTGAGAACAAAGGAGGGCAGACGATTGATGAGATAGAAGGTCGTAGAGACTGCAAAGTGTCAATAAGCCTTGAAAACCTGTATTTGAAACATGAGGGAGTGAACAACATCAAAAAAATGTCTATTATTGCGCTCCGCCACACCATTCTGTTGGGGGTATAAGCATAAGAGGACTGATAGATGATCCCAGACTCAGTGCAAAATCATCAAACACATGACTGGTGTATTCATGAGCATTGTCTGTACGAAGAGTTTTAATTGTTCGGGAAAATTGAGTATGAGTCTCAATAATAAAAACACGAAACACACGAGTAAGATCAAAGTGATTATGAAGTAAGTATAACCGCGTCATACATGAATAATCATCAATAAAAGTAATGAAATAGCGATAATTAGAAAGATTAGCAATTTTATACGGGACCCAAACATCTGAATGCACTAAATCAAAAAGAGGAGTGCTCCAAGTACAATGAGGAAAAGAAGAACGATGTTGTTTTCCAAAAAATACATGATTCGCAGGTAAAGCCGTTGCACAGTCATCCTTTACCAATGATACTCTGCGTCTGTCGATCCTGCATCACAAAATAAGAAGACGTGAAGGTGACAACAGTCAAGATCTTCAGTGAGGCGACTAACAGAAAGTAGATTGAAAGAAGAACCCGGGACATGAAGAGCTAAGCGAAGAGAGATAGAAGGGATGAGAGGCATATCAGTAGAGCCGAAGACAGGAGCAGTGTCACCATTGAACACTGTGATAAACTTGGGATGCAGAAAGGAGAAGTATTGAAGTGGTTTATGGGAAGTGATATGATGAGTGACACTAGAGTCCACAATCCAACGCGGACTATTTGAGAGACAAGTGATACCTTCATTGGAGATAGAGAAAACAGAATCAGGCGGACAGTTGAGTAACCCTTGAAGATGCTGGAGCTGAAGGCACATCATTTCAATATCGGCGTGAGTGGCAGAAGATGGTCAGCAACAACGGAGACATTAGGTAAAGGAGGCAGACCATGTTTATGACAACAAGTTGCCTCAAGATGTCCATTCCTACCACAGTGAGTACACTTGAATTTAGGTCGACTGATGCGACCCCTCCCACGGTAGTCGCTACGACCTCCTCGGGTAGGTAGAGGAGGGGGGGTGAGATACAACTGAGTGCTGGAGAAGGGTCGGGGAGGGAGGTCCGGAAGCATCTGGAGGAGGTGTCACCTTCAAAAACATTGAGCAAACATCAGAGAGTGAGGGAATAGTGGAGGAAGAGAGTCTCTGGGCCCGAACACTATGAAGATGAGGCAGAACACGAGCCATCATCATGACAATACCAACAACTTTTTTAGCACGTTGTGCAACAAGATCAGTAGTAGGAGGTTGATGTTGAATCCATGACTCAACCAAAGTTTTGGATCACGCAACAAAGGAGGTTAAGTCACCAGCACCTCCGGAATCAAGAGATTGAAGATCCGTGATGATTTCAAATAGATGTTGAAGACAGTCCTTGCCAGAATAGAGGGAATGAAGTTCATCCCACAACGCCTTGTTCGTCTCATGATACATGACCATATGATAAGGTTCACCATCTAGAGAGTTGAGGAGCTATGTCTGGACACGATCACCACCACAAAGTCAGTCGTCAGTGGGAGCAACAGACCCTTAGTCTGAAGAACCTGACGTATGGAATGCACTCATTCAACAAAATTCTTCTTCCCACTACGATAAATAGTGGTGATCTGCAGCTCATGACGAACCTCAGGAACCGGAATAGCCACACGAGCAGAAAGGGAAGATTCATCAGTGGACGCCATAGAGCAGACCGACGACTAGACACCGACGGCCAGAAGAGCTGAAACTTGCGACTTTGCGGCTAGATCCTGGGCAGAACCTAGCGACTACAAACTTGCGGCTAGACCCTGAGCAAACAGGCGACTAGAGATTTGCGGCTAGGCATTGGCAGTTAGAAGGGAAGCAGCTAGACTTGCGGCGTGCCAGAAGACACCGTGGTCTTATGGCTAGACAGGAACCGTTGCGACCACGACTTAGCAAAAAAAACTGCGGCAAGACGAGAAAGTCGGCGGCAAGACGAGATCTGTGGCAACACAGGAGATCTGCGTCGGCAAGACAAGTAGAGCTGAGGCAGCAAGGCAGGAGATCTGCGACCTGGCAGGAGAGCTGCGATAATAATGGAAAACTACAGAGGCAAGACACGAAAAGCAGAGGAGGCCTGACTTGCGGCTAGACAGAAGCGAGGGCAGAGAAGGGAGCTGCGGTTAGCGGCGACAATGAATATCCAAGGAGCAGCGCCTTGAATCAGCGATTAGAAGCAACGATGAATTGCGGCAGAAGCATCGATAGAGGACTGCGGCCAGGATAGTCGACAGGGGGGACTAAAAGGAATAGGCACTGCAGCAGGGAGCAGAGATAGGAGAGGTGGCTTGCAATCAGAGTGGGCCACAGAGAAATAGAATAAAAAGGGGGAGGAGATGGAGAGGGGAGGGAGGAGGTTGAGACATGCCAGAGAGAAAGGTAAAGCAGCAGGTAGAAAAATTCTAGCCGCCCAAGGCAAGTAGAAAGAAGCCAAAGCAGAGGGCTGCGGTTAGAGAAAACCTAACCGCCCAGATGAGAAAACAGGACAACCCAAAGGACCGAATTCTTGCTCTGATACCATGTAGAGAAACACCAAAATATTGAGAAATAAATTGCAACTTTTATTATTTTCTCCAAGATTCAAAAATACAAGAGTTTGTACATTAATATAGGAATAGAAAGATGAAAAGAGATCTCAATCTAAGATGTGAGACTAAAACATAAAGAGAAAGAGTGATCTAAATGGGCCTTTCTTTGGGCCTTTACAAATCCTTCTTCTAACAAACACCAAAGGCCCTGAGGTCTATGGAGTGTCAAATGCGATAGCATACCAAGAAAATAGTAGATTCATACTCTGTTTGGCATGACGGTGGCGGTCATGAACACAGTAATTAAGAACTGTCGTTCCTAAACGTCCGACCTTACCTAAGGAACTTCATTTAGTTTTATGTTCAAAACTAGTTTTCTTTTCTTGGTGGCAGTTATAAACATTGTCATCCCAAACATAATTCCACAACGGCCGCGTTTCTATACAAAAGTAGCCTCAACGTGGACAATAAGGGAAGTTTCAATTGAGAAAGCTTGACCCTTAAAAATGTTGAACATTAATGAAAACACCTATAGTTTTGAGATCTCAAATTCAACGAGGATCACATCAGCCTTCAACTTACACCTATTGCTAGCCCCTCTACGTAATATAAAGAAGAAGCAATAACACTGACTGTTAGGTTTGGCCTAACTCAACCTGAAAAACCGGCTCAACAGGTGAGGGTTGCCTTGCCATATAAACAGATCAGACCAGAGCGGATTTGCGGTGTGGGACTATTATTAACATCCCCCCTCGCCCATAGCATGGATTGATCGGATGGAACCGGGATACAGAGCTCATGGGCGGACCGGACAGAACCGGACAGAAACTGGATGGAAAACCTGGCTCTGATAGCATGTTAGGTTTGGCCTAACTCAACCTGAAAAACCGGCTCAGCAGGTGAGGGTTGCCTTGCCATATAAACAGATCAGACCAAAGCGGATTGGCGGTGTGGGACTATTATTAACACTGACAATGGGGCGGCTAGGTCAAAATCTGAAGAAATCTCTAAAGCATGGCAATACCAGTAAACAAAGAAATGAGGAGAATGCTCAGATAAATTCTCAATGGTTCAATCGACTTTAACCCTAAATCCTTAGTTAAATCTGAATGCCATCGCACCTGTTAAGATTGCGGAGAACCTCAATGGAGCAGGATGGATTTTGTCAGCGAGAGGCAAAGCTAGAAGGATAGCGCGATAGCGGCCGCGATCCCGCGACGATCAATTGTGGCTCAACGAAGAATCGCTCAGGAACGGCTAGGGTTTACAGTGCCGAGAACCGGCGGCGATGTCTCGGGTGCCGGAGACCAGGCGCGCGGAGGGGCGGCTGGTGAGGACTGGTGCGGTGCTAAGGTCAGTAGCTTCAGGCCACCATCCTAAACGCTCCGGTTGAGTCAAATACATATAGGGCTCAGATTTAAGACAGACAATTGTTATTCTCAAATCATAAATGTATATTCGTGCTTAAAAATGTCTATCTGTAGATCAATTTTAAATATTAGTATTTGATATTTTCTTTTTCTGAGCATGACCCGACAACGAACGAACTTCTCCCATAATTTTTTGATTCGACTTCATCCCAACAATTTGACATGAATTTCAACAAATTTGTTGTGAATTTCACTATTTTAACGTGAATTTCACCATTTTTGTTTCTGGAAATGACTCAGAAAGTTAACAAAGATGTTCCTTCATTTTGTCTGGCATTACTCATGTGAAGAAAACATTGTTTGCTAATTATTATATTTGGTCTGCGGATAGACATTTATAAACATGAAAAGTTTGACTAACGAATAGATGTTTATGATTTGTGAATTACAATTGTCTTAATTAATTATATACTTTTTTTTTCGTTTTCAAATAATCAAAAATTTGCATCTATAATAAATAAGAATCTACCCCCACCGTGAAATTGACCAAACAGAGGGGCCTTAAATGGGCCGAAAATTCTTTTGTACTTGTATGATGACAACGTCTGTCAATAAATAGGCTATGTTTAAGATCGGCCCACCACTTTTCCAAAAATTTGCCCTATGATGAGCTACGGACGTAGAAATACACTAACAAGGGGAGGGAAAACAACGATGGTGCGGGGGAGCTTTTCGATCAGCTAGAGTTTGAAGCGAGCTAGGGCTCTGTTTGGGACAGCTCTGGCGGATTGAAAAGCTGCTGTCTGGATAGAGTTGTTTTAAAATAGATCTCTGGGGAGCAGTTTTGAAAAGCTGCATAGTGTTTGGATGTTCAGTGCAGAAGTGCGCTCGGAATCGCCGGAGGAAGGACGTCGGGGGCTCGGAATCGCCGGAGGAAGGCTGTCCGGAGCTCGGAATTGTCGGAGTAAGGCCGTCCGGCCTCTAAGCATGTTCCAACTGAAGAAACCATAGATTTCCAAAACCTGTGAGAGAAAGCTATTTTGCGGGAGCAGAAGCTGAGGGGGGAGAGATTTCTGAAAAGCTGCAAAACAGCTCCAGATTTTTGAAAAGCTCTTCACAAGGAGCTGTCACAAACAAATATAAAGCAGCTCTGGCTGCTGGAATAGAGATTTTCCAGCCGCCAGAGCTGCGCCAAACATACCCTAGATGTTTCTTCCTTCCGACGGAGTTGCGTTTCGAAGGAAGGCCAAGAGATACAGAGTTTGCACAAACGAGAGAAGAAATTAGAGGGAAACATGGAGTATTTTTTGGAGAAGAATTATAGTGGAACAAATCTTAAAACACCACCTATCTTTTAATGCACAATGATTTCATACGAATAGCAGAAAATTTTCGTCTCAAATGGAGAGGATCTTTAAATTCGGGTATTAAAATGAGCTCACGTATTTATTGTGTCACATTAATATTTATTTTCAAGATTTCGTGTTAATATTGGCACGATGCATTGATGATCCAGATCGAAATGATATCATGATGTTTTTAGGTTGTGACATTTGTACACTTATTTTAGTTTTATAAGTCCATGTTAGGGCTTCTTTTAGAAGAGAGGGACATGATTTATCATCTTCCCCTCGGGCATTGGATTCTCGATGCCCCTCTTTTTTATTACTATCTCCTCTTTCTTCAGGTCAGTTTGTGTACGGGTCTCGAACATCAGCTGGTGCCCAGGATTCTAGCACACCCCCTCGTTATATCGGCAACACAACTGCTCTCTCTGTCTCTCTCTCTCTCTCCCTCTCTCTCTCTTGTTTCTTCTCCTTCTTTGTTATTGGAGTGAACCATCAAATTCCTTGTGCATTGAGGATGGCCTGGATTGGGGCAACCAATGCACTTATAGTGTTGTTCTGCTCTACAACGACCCCCTCTCTATTCCCGCTCTTGAGCTCGACCTACGGCTCTTTGGGTTGGCTTTAAGCCATCTTGTCATCTTCTCCCCTCAAGATCCTTGATAAATTTAACCTTTAAGATATATTGTTGATATTAATGTTGAAATTATTAAAGTGGGAAGTTGCGCAGCTTGTCGCCAGTACGCGCGGATGGTCTAGGCAAATCGCGGAGACCGCTCAGTCCGCGGGTTCACTGGTTCAAGTGGAACCATGTGGTCTATTGCCATAGGCCGCTGGGGTTGTTTACTTGGTCACGCCGTGATGTGCCAAGTCTTTGTTGGTTGCCTAGGTCGCGAGATTGCACGGGTTCTGCAGTTTGTTTCTCATGCCGCCAGGATGCTCTTCGCAACTCGTCATTGCGACTTGTCTCCTGCATTCACACAAGTGAGCGGGTTGTTGATTCTAACCGTAGATCCGGCCCATCCGGGCGGTTTTTCTATGGCTTATGGGCGGTGACCGCACTCCCCTGGTCGAATATATATATGGGTCCCCGACCCGACATTCATAACGGAAACAGTGAGAACTTAGTGTGCTTCTTGAACGTGTGGTTAGACTTTGTTAACCGCGCGACTAAGTGAAGTTAACTTGTGTTGTGCAGGCTGTGCGGCTAGCACCAAGCGACAAGGCAACTAGTATTGGTGGTTTGTCAATGGAGACTCAGTGTGGTTCAGTTTGTGGATAGCAGTTTGTGGTTTACTAACAGGTCGTAGTTTGTGCGACTAGAAGTCTACTTCCTCGGTAGTTCGTGGATAGTTCAATAAGGCAATTTGCCCGGTCTCAACGGGTTGATTGTTTCCCAGTTCAGTTCAGTTCAACAACATCTGTTTGTGTGGTTTCTGCGAATAGCCTATCTTTGCGATCAGGCGGGCAGAGTTGCGGATAGGTTGTTCTCCAGCAGTTGCTCAATAAAGTTGTTCGTCGGGTTTTGTTCGGGCGAATAGGCAGTCTAGAGGATAGGCGGCTTCAGCTCGCAATTTGCTGCTAAGTGGTCTCGGAGTTCTGTCCGGCCGGGTTGTTATTTTCTTGTTGTTATCTATATTTTTGTTTCCATCGTGTGCATTGCGCAATCATATCTTGCAATGTATACGTCGCTTTATAAAGAAGATAGTAGTTATTGCAATTTCAGCTCTTGTTCTTCTACTGCTCCTAGTTTCTTTGTCTTTGTTGGTTGAGTGTTTATGCGACCTTTCCCGCTTCACAAAATTTTACATGGTATCAGAGAGACAAGGGAGTTAGAGTGATCAACCACAGAGGTTTGATAGTCTTTTGGAAGTTTCAAGTGAACCAGAGTTATAATAATGGAAGCCGATTATGCAAAAACTCTTGGAATTGAGCTTCTCACACATGCCAACTCTACGAAGTGGAGGTCTTGCATGGAGAGCTGTCTACTGGGCGAGGACCTTTGGGAGGTCGTCGATGGAGACGATAAACAAGAGGTAGTTGCTGTTGGAAGAAATGTTAAGACAGTAAATGCTTGGAGGTGAACGAATGCGAAGGCAGATTTCACTCTAAATTGGACAATCTCATCAGAGCTCTTCTTCCACATCGTTGGATATAGGTCGCCTGCTGAGATTTGGATGATCTTGTATGGTCTGTTAAATATGAAGAATGTACCTCAGCTACAATTTCTGGAGAATGAGTTGGCGAAAGCAACTCAAGAAGAGTTATCAATATCATCTTTCTTATTGAAGATGAAGAATCTGTGCGCTGAGATTTCAGAATTGGACCCGAATGAGCCAGAGTAGTTCCTTCAAATGAGTGTCTTAACTTTTGTAGAAAGCATGGAATTCAGAGGGAGCTTTCTTGTGTGCATACTCCACAACATAACAGTATTGCAGAGAGGAAGATCTGCCATCTGGTGGAGACCTGCAAGAGTTGGCTTCACTCCAAAGGAATTCTCAGGACCTTTTGGTTAGAGGAAATGACATGCAAGCTTATGTGATCAACTGGATGTCGTTGAGTCCCAACAATATGAAATCTCCCCATGAGCTGATGTTTAAGGAGAAGCCTAGTATGAGATGCCTTTGGGTGTTTGGATCCATCTACTACGTGAACATTCCAGATGTGCTTAGGACGAAGTTGGATGCGAAGGCAAGGAAGCTTGTCTTCATTGGCTATGACGAGCGGAAGAAGGCTTGGAATTGCATGGATCCTGCTACAAAAAAGTTTGTCATCTTGAGGGATATGGTGTTTGATGAGTTAACATCATGTAAGGGCAGTTCCTCTGTGGAACTACATGAGAGCAGGGTGAATGACATGCAAGAAGAAGTTGTTGGTGATCTTTTGGTGGAGCTACCTGTGTCTCCAGGAGTTCTGGTTATATCTAGCTCAGAGGCCGGAGCTTCTGGTTCAGGAAGCAGGGGAGCGAAGCTCCTAGTGTGCTCGGGAGAAGACCTAATGCATAACAAATAGCTGGTGTGGTGGATCAGGGTCAAGCTCTACGGAGGTCGAAGATGATCATTATTCCACCACCTCGGTACATGGACGAGAGTATGATGAGCTTTGTCTTATATTTCTTCTCAGGTATCTTGGACGAGAGAGGGTCATCATGCTTTGAGAACGCCACTGAGATTAAGGAGTGGGAAGATGTCATGGATAAGGAGATGGTCGCCCTCAGGAAGAACGAGACTTGAGATTTTGTGCCCAAGGTCGATGACATCATTCCAATGACCTGCAAGTGGGTGTGATAGATCAAAAAGAAGGATGACGACAATATCAAACAGTATAAGACTCGCCCTATAGCTCGAGGGTTCTCACGACGGTACGGGGAAGACTATGAAAATATGTTTTGTCCGGTGGCCGAGATGACTTCAGTATGGGTGGTGATTGCTTTGGTGGCTTTCCAATGGTGGAAGATTTGGCAACTCTACGTGAAGAATGCTTTTTTTACAGGAAGATTGACAATGACATCTTCATGCTTCAGCCACCTGGTTATGTTTCTAAAAAATATCTAAGACATGTCTATAAGCTCGAGAAGGCCCTCTATGACTTGAAGCAGACACATCGGGTGTGGTACAAAAAGATCACAGAATACCTCCAGTTTTGCAGATATTTTGCTTTGGATTCTGATTCGAGCATGTTCGTTAAGAAGTGAGAGAGCTTCAAGTTTTGGTACTGTTGTATATTGATGATATGATCGTCACTGGGAACTCGGAAGAGGAGGTAGCTAGGCTCGGGGCAGAGGTAGCTATCAGATTCGAGATGAAGGATCTTGGGGAGCTCCACCATTTCCTTGGTCTCGAGGTGGAGAGGAAAAGAGTGGTGTGCTCGTTTCCTAAAAAGATTATGCAAAGCAGATCGTTAAACGATCCGACATGCAAGAGGGGAATATCAATTCTACTCCACTAGAGGTCGGTCTAAAACTTTGGCGTAATGAGGGAAAGGTTCTTACAGATCATTTGGTGTTCCGGGCTCTAGTTGGGAGTCTTATTTGATAGCGGCAAAGAGCATTCTGAACTACGTGAAGTCCACCTCAAATATGTGTCTCTTTTATAAAAGGGACACAAACTTCAACCTGTACTGTTACACAAACGTTGATTATGTGGGAGATACCGACGATTGGAAGTCGACGTCTGGTTACACCTTCTTATGTGGATCGACAGTTCTCTCGTGGTGCATCAAGAAACAAGATTCTGTGCCAGTCTCCACTACTGAAGAAGAATACAAGGTGCCAGCCTTGGCAGCTCAGGAGGTCATCTGGCTTCGGAGGTTAGTAGAGGACATCCATAAGGAGGAGTGAGGTCCTACTCTACTATGTGGTGACAACGAGAGTGCCTTCAAGTTGGTTACAAATCCAGTTTGTCACATGTGGATAAAGCTCATCAAGATCGAATATTACTTTGTTCAGGAGAAGGTGCTAGAGAGACCTCTAATGGTAGAGTATGCGCAGAGCCAGGATAATGTTGCTGACATCTTCACAAATCCGTTGTCGAAGGGACTGTTTGAGCGGTTGCGAGGTTTGCTTGGCGTGACTTCCACTTCCTATTTTAAGGGAAAGTGTTGAAATTGTTAAAGTGGAAAGTCGCGCAACTTGTTGCCAGTCCACGTGGATAGTCTAGGTAAACCGCGGAGACCGCTCAGTCTGCAGGTTCACTAGTTCAAGTGGAACCGTGCAATCTATTGCCAGAGGTCGCTGGGGTTGTTGACTCGGTCATGTCGTGATGTGCCAAGTCTTTGTTGGTTGCCTAGGTCGCGAGATCGCACGGGTTGTGCGATTTGTTTCTCATGTCGCCAAGATGTTCTTTGCAACCTGGCCTTGCGACTTATCTCCGATATTCACACAAGTGAGCGGGTTATTGCTGCTAATCGCAGATCTTCGGGTGGTTACCCTATCGCTTATGGGTAGTGACTACACTCCCCTGGTCGCCTATAAATAGAGGTCCCCAACCCGACATTCATAACGAGAATAGTGAAAGCTTAGTCTTTGTGTAACAGCGTGACTAAGTGAAGTTGACTTATGTCGTGCATGTTGTGTGGCTAGCACCGAGCGACAAGGCAACTGGTACTAACGGTTTGTCCGTGGAGACTCAATGTGGTTCAGTTCGCGAATAGCAGTTTGCGGTTTACCAGCAGATCGCGGTTTATGCGACTAGAAGTCTACTTCCTCAATAGTTCACAGATAGTTCAATAAGGCAGTTCGCTCGGTCTCAGCGGGTTGACTGTTTTCCAGTTCAGTTCAGTTCAACAACATATGTTCGCGTGGTTTCTGCGGATAGCCGATCATTGCGGTCAGACGGGCAGAGTTGCGGTCAGGTTGTTCTCCAGCAGTTGCTCAATAAAGTTGTTTGTCGGGTTCTGTTCGGGCGATAGGCGGTCTGGCGGATAGGCGGCTTCAGCTCGCGATTTGCGGCTAGGTGGTCTCGGAGTTCTATCCGGTCAGCTTGTTCTTATCTTGTTGTTGTCTGTATTTTTATTTCCATCGGATGCATTGCGCAATCATGACTCGCAATATTTATTTCGCTTTGTAAGGAAAATAGTAGTTATTATAATTTCAGCTCTTATTCTTTTACTGCTTCTGATTTATTTGACTTGGTTGGTTGAGTGCTCCTGTGACCTTCCACGCTTCACAAAATTTTACAATTACCAGATTGTTCGCAGTTGGGCTATTATTCCTCTTCATTCTGTTGGAGGTGGCTTCTCTTCCTCCTTCGTTCTTTCACCGTTCGCGTTCCGCCGAGTAGGATTTTTCATGTAGATTGGTTGGCTGTTGTTACTCAAGTCTTGGTTTAGCTCTCTAGTTATCTAGCTCCCTTTGCCTCTATAAAAGTGTAATCTGGTTACACTTTAGCTCTGTTTGGTACAGTACTGACGGACGTGAACACAAAGGTTAAGAATTATCATTCGTGAACACCCGACCTCATATAAGGAACTTCATTCATTTTTATGTTCAAAACTAGTTTTCTTCTCTTGGTGGCGCGGTTATAACCATTGTCTTGCCAAACATGCATTCTATGACGTTGGAGTTATTGCCCAAACTCACTGCAAAGAGTGTTGTTACCTACAAATCAAATTTAGGCTCCGCTTGACAGGGTGGTGGCGGTGGGGATTAAATTGTCACTTGTTAACACTCATCCAAGGAATTTCATCCACATTTATGTTCAAACATATTATGTTTGTTAGGTGACCTTAACGAATGACGTTTTAACCAATGTGTTTACGACTGTCACCTCTAGGCTCCATTTGGCATGACGGTGGGCCGGTGGCGCTCATGAACATGAACATGGGGGGGGGGGGGGGGGGGTTAAATTGTCATTTATTAATGCCCATCTAAAGAACTTTATCTACCTTTATGTTCAAACAGATGATATTTGTTAGATGATTCTTAACGAATGACGGTTTACGATCGCCACCACATGCCAAACGGAGCCTTAGATAGGTGCAAATTTGTAAAAAAGTAAATAAATCAAAATTTTGTTGTACAACAATTTTTAATTAATGTTAGGGTTCTATATCCATTTGTCGTGATTTAAAAGATGAAAATACTATTAAAATTATGCGTAAATTTTTTTGTTTAAACATAATAATTTGTACTTAAAATTACCCTTTATTTAGGTGATTGTTAACCGCAACCCGTTATTGGCTAGTCGCACCTCAAAATTTCCTAATTTTACGCGCCTTTTCGAAATACGCCTTGTGTATGCAAGTTTATGAAAAGTGTTCAACACGAAAACTGTAGATATCGACGAGATCTACAACTTTCGTGTTGAACACTTTTCCTAAAATTGCATGGACAGGGCGTATTTCTGAAATGCGCAAAAACTGGGCATATTTTCAAAGTACGTATTGTACATGCATTTTTAGGAAAAGTGATCAACACGAAAGTTGTAGATCTCGACTAGATCTACAACTTTTGTGTTGATCACTTTTCCTAAAATTGCATGTACAAGACGTATTTCGAAAAGCCACAAAAAGTTATTAGATTTTGGGGTACGACTAGCCAATACAGGTTACGGTTAACAATAACCTTTATTTATCACTAATATCTGATTCTCTTATTATATTCATTCTTTAATTCTGTGTGCATGATAGGGGGAATTTTTTTTGGTACCTATGCGTACATATTATTAGGAACGTATATAAAAGATTGAAATTGTGGGGCCACATATTTTCCCTCTCCTAATTTCGCGACCCCCCTCCTTCCGCATTGAAATTGTCGGTTACGACCGCATGAACTGAATAATTGTATGCCGGATGCGAGCTCCCTATCACATAAATCAATTATATAATGACGAAAAAAATCTTGTACATGTAATGCATCAGTCCAATTTATTTATTCCATGCCTTGGGATTTTCATAACACATCTATGACTAGTCCTTTATTTAGGCTCCGTTTGGTAAGAAGCTTTTGCTTCGATGAGTTTGGACAAAAACAACTATCATAGAGTGTATGTTTGGCATAGGGCTGAGCACATTATTCGAAAGTCGCTCGAAAATTGCTCGAATATTTAATCGAATCGAAATGAATTACAATTGATTCGACTTAATTTGAGTCGATTCAATTTGACTTGAATCACGTTTCAAGCCACCCTAAATCCTTCAAAATATGATTAGAATTGATTTAAAATATTATGTATTTATTAATATTTAAAAAAAATAAAAAACATTAAAATTTAAACGTGAATAAATAGAGTAGAAGTCTTTAAATGTTTCATTTGTTAAATTTAAATGTTGCCCAATTTATCTTTGAGCCAAATAAGAATAAAGAAAAATTTGTTTAATTTCAAGCCGTCTATATTCAATTTCGAATCAGCTTGAAATCGAGTCATTTCAAGTAGAGCCGGCTCAACTCAATGTAGATTTTGATTTTGACTCACAAATTTTGATCTCACGTCGAGCCCAATTCACTCGAACATAAACGGGAATAAGTTCTTTAGACGAGATTGAGTGTTCACGAACAAAACTAAAACTTTTATCACATAAAAAGCTAATTCAGATCACAATATGATTTTATTAGTAAATGAATACAAAAAATATTAATACTTTGTAAAGTTTGCACAAACAATTTCATATGACTGAGAATGAAGCTCTCCAATCCTAAGGGAAAAAATGCGCGAAATCTTTTACCCGCGCAGACATTGATTTAGGTTCGAGAGAGATTGTCTTTGCAATATACATTCCTGGGACTAACTCAAGCCCAATGGCCGATTTGTAGGCCGGTTCACAGTCCGATCAGCCTAACCAGCTCAATGTGGTCTAGTCCGATTCATACGGAGGACAAAATCGTAATTAAAAAATAGAGTGAGGTTGTTTAGGAGCCATGCAGAAATTATGATTCCAATGTCGAAGGAAAATAAATGTTTGGGGGCAAAGAAAATTTATATAACAAAAAATCTCTATAATGTTAAAATTGACAGCCATCTATACATTACCTACTATTCAGTATTTACATACACAATTATATTGCTAATTGCCGCGAGTGGCAGCGGCGTAAATATGGGAAATGGTATGGTGAAAATTGTAAAATTTCCTCTTCCATTGAGCCTTGTTGTACCCATGTATTATGTACACATACAAATAAGCTCAATGATAAGAGGGAGACTAGCATACATAATTGAGTCAGTGAAAGACTTGGGAGGCATAAAATTCGCTCTCATTGAAGACGGGTCTCAGATCTTCGTGGCACATGAAGTCGAGAGGGAAGGAGACGAGATGCCCCCTCACCGCCTGCAGTCTCTCCATGGGGTCGGTGTCCTTCAGATCTCCGTTCTGATAGGCCTCGAGCTTCTCCGGAGCAATGCCCAGGTCGATGGTGGTGTGCCCGAGCTTCTCCTTCCAATAACTAGTGCTCTGACGAAATGTAGCTCTGCAGGGGTTCACGTCGATCGTTAGACACGAAACGAGAGGCCAAAGGAGCGAAGTGTGAATGGATCGTACCTCGAGTGGATGAGATCGTTCGGCACGCACGAGAAAACGTCTTGGTAGATCATAGTGTTTGTCTGTCAACAGGGAAGAATGTTTATACAGCCAAAACTTTAAACTGTCTATATGACCGGGTTAGTTATAAATACCCCAATATAATATTTAAAATAAGCACATAACCCAAAATTATTTATTTTTTAAATACACAACCCCATGCATAAAGCTATATCTATACTACTCATACAAGGGAAAAATACCATTTGGTAAAAGATTCCAATTTTACCCTTTCTTTAATATAACTTACAATTTTTAAAAGCGGACTTAGGCTCCGTTTGCGGGGACTTATTTTCACCGGTCAATTAAGGTCCGGTTCAGACGGTCGTAACCACTTGACCGGTGAAAATAAGTCCCCACAAACAGAGCCTTAATTTGTGTTTTTTATTTCAATTTTAAAAAGCATTGTCATCCCTTTATTTTTTATTAAGTTTTGTATTTAGCGAAATAAGTTTTTTTTACTAGAACACGAACATGGGTTTACCATCGTTGCCTGGCCATGGAGAGAGTGATTTGGAGTTAAGGTGTCATTCCTCCCACTTATATATATGTGTACACGACTTGTATTAATGATGAGATATTAATAAAATTATTGAACTTTTGATAACCAACTCCATTCCTAAAAAAATTTATGCTTGGGATACCCCAGAATTGCCGAGTTGGTTTGATTTTTCAAACTCATGTGTATCATGCTTCACCTACCGGCCGCCGATGTTGACTCTCCAAGCCACCGATGTTGACTCTTCAAGTCGCCCATGTGTTTCACATGCTAAGAAACTTCTAGGAAATTGACCAAGACAAATGAAATTGCTATATTAAAGGTTGGGTTATGGCTTGGATAGATACACCACCAGTTCTCATCTTGGAGAAATAGGCCCTTGAAGGTGGATTCACGGAGAAGAAGAAGGCGAGGTTGCGGTGGGCTGCAGTGAGTGCAACAAGGTTCGGTTATGGCTTGGATGAATTGGCTTGAAATGGCTATATAAAGGGTTGAGTTATGGCTTGAATAGATACACCACTGATTCTCATCTTGGAGAAAGAGGCCCTTGAAGGTGGATTCACAGAGAAGAAGAAGGCGAGGTTGCGGCGGGCTGCAGTGAGTGCAGCAAGGCTGTAGTGGGGCAAACAGCGTAGCGAGCAACGGGCTTAAACGCGAGTTGGGCATTATTCTGCGTTGACTTCTCCGGCGGCGGCGGCGACTGTTGGTCGTCGGACGACGACGAAGGTTTGCCGGAGCAAACCTTGCGCGTCATTCTAAGGATTGCAGTCCAAGATCATTATCCACCCACAGATTAAGCTTATACATCTTATCTGCAGTGTACTTGTAACGAATTGGTATTTTCGTCTCCTCTATTTGTAGTTTTGATTAATTATCGTGCGTTGAATTTTTCTCCGAATTATTACGTGTTCTTTGTAATCTTACTGTTATTGTGACTGTGCTAGGGATTGTGTGAAATCCCAACAATAATTGGCAAAAAATTTCCGTCCGCGTCCCAGACTCTGATTAGGAGATCGAAATGATCTCCTAGGAGATCATTTTTCAATCTCCTAGAAGATCATTTAGATCTCCTAATTCCCTGACTTCTCCTTTTTCCGGCCCCACATGCAAAAATGTATCACACAGAACCCCTCCTAATAAATCCCAGACGCAAATTTAAGGATGGAGTCCAGTTGGAAAAATTTCCCCCAAAATTTTAGAATGATGATCCCACTTCAACTCATAACATTAGAATGTAGTTGTCCAATATAAAATTGACTGGTTGTATGTATAGGGTCTCAGGACCTATATTAAGACCATAGGGCTTCATGAATTTTCAAATGCAGGACTATATTCTCAACACCCCTCCCCTCTTCAAGTGCACACTCTAACACGCGAATTCTTTTTAATTGGGACATGGAGAGGCGATCGTTGGGACCAATCTGTTCTCATAATATTTTCAAACCTAAGCAGGGGACCTAAAAATAATTGGTCGTGGATGGAGGAATCTGTGAATTTTTAGATAAAAAGGGGCAGCCCGGCACACGAAGCATCCCCGCGCAGCAAGGGTCTGGGGAAGGGTTCCACCAAAAGGATGAAATGTAAACAAACCTTATCCTGCATTTTTGCAAGAGGCTGCTTTCAGGACTATAATCCCTATGCCTAGTTTTTGCAAGAAGTTTCCCTATAAATATCATGTGAAGTGGGAAGGTTGTGAAGCACAATCAAGAGTGTGAAAAGAAAGAATAAATAGAATACAGTATCCGCACCTTCGCGGTCGCCATCCATATGTCTCGGTATGTTGCGTCAACCACCGGGTCACGAATCTGAGCAACCTGGAAGCGTGGAAAGAACTTCAAATGTTAAAATTAAATTTGATAATTATGACAAAATGCCGGGATGCCGTTATATATATTTTCAAGATGCAAGCACATAAATAGAAAGAGGGGAGGAAAGAGAGAGCATGGAACTTTGCCTAGAAAGAGGGGAGGAGAGAGGAAGGAGAACTAAGAGGGTGCATCACTCTAACATTTTACTATTTCATTTTATGCGATTAGTTTCGGTTCGAATATAATTGATTATTGATCGGGACAATTAAAGGGCGGCCCAGAGCACAAAGTATTCCTGCGCAGCGAGAGTCCGGGTAAGGGTCCCACCATAAGAGTGAAATGTACGCAAACCGTACCCTTCAATTTTGCAAGAGGCTCTGCTTCCGGGACTCGAACCCGTGACTTCAACGTCACACAACAATAGCTCAACCATTGCGCGACCATTAAATAATGAAAATGTGAGAACTTTATTTATTGATGGTGCGATATATAAATCTTAAAATAATTAGTCAGGGCCAAGATTATTTCATTTTCAGAATTATTTCAAGACCAATAAAATGCTGAAATTTGACCACAATGCCTATTATTTGGGGGGGGGGGGGGGGGGTTCTCACATGGATACATAGTGGCACCCATGGTCGATTGTGGGTGTTTGGGAGGGTTGAAATAACATACTAAAGCGATGAATTAACTAACATCCATCTCCACGCACCTTTTCTCCCAAGACACCTATGAGCAAATTTTCTGCTCGCTCAACGTATATGAGCATGGTGCCCACCATGCTCCATATATGCTTCACGCACAAAAAAATTGTTCAGGAGCCAGACAGACGGGAGAATTTTTTGAAATTCTGGAGGAGAGCAGGCTGCTGACTTCTGCTTTGGGGAGGAGGAAAATCTGCTCTGAATAAATGAGGCCGAAGAGATTATCAAAAGTAACTTCCCTCTTCTTTGGGCAGTAGTCATGGAAGGTTTATTCAGATTTTATCTAGGGATAGATTGATTCAGAACTGTATATTTGTATAGCCTAAAATCAACCCTTAGTCTATTTATAAACTTAGAGTCCACCAGTGTTGTGGATATCAGTTGGCATGAAGATTTGGGAGCTAAAATAGCGCATTACCGTTTTATTTTTTGTTCCTAACGTTTTGAAAAAAAAAACGGACCGATATATCGGTCCAAAAAAACGGTAGATATCGATTTTTTTATTCAACAAGCCATGATCTTTTAACTCTCCCCCCACCCCGCGCGGTTCATTTCACTACGCCGCTCCTCCCCTAGCTCTCCATTGGTGCTCTCGCTCGCGCTCTACGCTGGTGCTCTCCCTCGACTCTCTCGCGCTCGCTAGTTGTTAACTCTTTCGCGCGCTCTCGACACTCTAGCTCTCTAATTCTTTCTTCTCTCTGCTCGTCGGTGCTCTCACTTTGGTTATTCTCTCGCGCTCTCGACACTCTAGCACGCAAGTTCTTTCTTCTCCCAGCATGACTGGTGCTCTCACTCTGGTTGCTCTCTCGCGCTCTCGATACTCTAGCTCTCTAGTTCTTTCTTCTTCCCGCGTGACTGGTGCTCTCACTCATGTTGTTCTCTCATGCTCTCGACACTCTAGCTCGTTGGTGCTCTCACTCTGGTTGTTTTTTCTTCTCTCTGGTGCTCTCAATCACGCAGGCTCTCGACTCTATCTGTCGGTGCTCTCACTCTCTCGGCTGGTACATTCTTCTCCCCACCTCCCCCTCTCATTTTCTTGCTCTGCATTTTTAGTTTGCTCGTGCTTTGTCGTTTCCTTGTTGTTTATGGTTGTCGTGCTGGTTGTTGTTTCCCTACTGCCCTGCTGGTTGCTGCCATGCTCCCTGCTGCATTGTTGCCTTGCTCCTTGTTGCCTTATTGGTCGGTTGCCCTGCTGCCTTACTCCTTGCTGCCTTATTGGTCGGCTGTCTTGTTGGTTGTGGGTTCTATAGCACGGTGGTTGTATGCTATTTTTAATTGGCCCATTCTGCGTGCTTCTTGCTTGGTGGTCGTTTGCTATTTTTATTTGCCCATTCTGCGAGCTACTTGCTTGGTGGCTATTTCTTATTTTTATTTGGCCCATTTATGATTTTATTGGTCAACAAATGATTTGAAATACCCCTATTACTAGTTATTTATCTAACTTCATTTTGCAATCGATGATGCATATATATATCCAACTTCATTTTCTAATTGACTTGTTATTTTGTGTCTTTTGATAAATAAAATGTTGGATGCTTTGTTCTGATATTAGTACTAATACTTTGCATAATAATTGAGTAATAGTCTACGTGGATGATTTGCTGGATACTTTGAATGTTTTGTTTCTTTTGTTGGATACTTTGAATGATAGTTATAACTTTGTACACTACTATACTACTAATGATGCAAAATGTTGTTGGATAAATAAAATATTGCGTGTATAATATGAAAGATGAATAAAGATCTAATGATTTAATGAAGCTATGAGGCTTCTCTGATGTTGATTTTTTTCAACTAATTAAGTAATTTTATATTTTTATCTCGTGATATAGTTATGTAAAATATTTATTTCATTTCATATAACTAATACTGCTTTCATTTCATATTTCATAGAATGTCTTCTTCTGCTGAATCTACTAAGGTGTCTGTATCATTGGTGCAAACCGACAGAGATTCATTCTGGGCATTTGGTGAGAAGTTGGTTGCAAGCGACACCAAGCGAATCAAATAAACCTAATGCAAGAAGACAATGAATGATGAAATTACACGTTTCAAGAATCACTTGAATGGGTGGAAGAGTAATGTTAAGTCATGACCTCAGATTCCCACTGACATTAAGGGGAAGGCGGAGTCAGCCCTAAACTCAAACTTGGAGAGTAAGAGAGCTAAGAGTGCAAAATTACAAACAATCTTGAATGAGGTGGTAGTTGGAGGAGTCCATGATGATGAATTAGAGGAGACTGCCATATGTAGGAGCACAGGTTCCAAGGGTCCAATGGACCAATTTGTTCATTCAGCTGCTGAGTCGACAAGGAAAAAGATTCCCAACAGAGCACGATAAAGATCAAGTGCAAAAAGAAAGCCAGAGTTGATGTTGTTATGTACATGGGCAGATGAAGATATGAAAACGGGATCCTGTTTAATGTCATATGCAATTCCTCCTTCCAGCAGATGACTTATGTCATTGGGTTATGCGGACCTGGGATGAAGAGCCCGACATTTTATGAGTTGAGAGACAAAATTTTACGAACGGAGGGGGAGAGGATGAAGGAGATATTGGGCACATTCACGCAGACCTGCAAATTGAATGGATGCACTATCATGACCGATGTGTGGACAGATCGTAAGCGTACAATCATGATGAACATCATGATACATTGTAGTTTCGGAGTGACATTCTGACTTTTGAAAAATATCTCCGCCTCCACACATGATGGAAAGTTCATCTTTGACTTCTTGGATGAGGCGATTGATATCCCTAAGAGCCCAGGAGAGGGCAGTATCTTGCAGACTGTGACGGATAATGCGTCCAATAATATGGCTGCAACAACGCTTATGGCTTTGAAAAGACCTAAGCTTTTTTGGACTAGTTGTGCAGCTCACAATTAATCAACTGTTACAAGATATAAGAAAATTGAAGCCAATAAAGAGTGTTATCTCCTTGAGTCGTCAACTCTCTATCTTCATCTATGGTCACATCATCTCTCTCGATATGTTTAGAGAGTCAACGAATGACTTGGACTCTCATAAGCTTATTCGACCAGGTGTGACTAGATTCGCTACGACGTTTCTATCTTTAAAGAGTATCTTAGAGAAGAAAAATCAATTGAGGGGCATATTCACATCTGCAAAGTGGGGTGAAACAAAGTTGGCCAGTAGTGCTGAAAAAACAGTAGGTAAAACTATTGCATCTTTATTCATTTCATTTAAAATATATGTTTGCAATTGACGCTTTATAGTATTTTCTTACTAATTCATTTTGCATATGGTAGGCTGCAATGATAGTGATGAGTGCTAGACTTTGAGCGAATGTTGAGCTGGTTGTTGGTATATTTACACCATTTGTGAAGGTTTTGAGAAGAGTTGACAGGTATATACCTTCCATGGGGTGGTTATATGAGGATATAAAAAAATCTAGGGAAGAGGTTGTTGTTGTTCTCGATCACCAAGAGAACAAATATCTTCTTATATGAAAGTTGATTGATAACATATGTGAGAAGAAAATGAACAGTCCTCTGCATCTTGCAGGTTATTACTTAAACCTATATTTTTATTATTCCCGTCGAGTGGAGATTGAGGCTGCCAGAAGGTTTATAAGTGGTTTTGTTGAGTGTCTCTCAAGAATATATAAGAAAGATCCTTCAACACATGATCACATTAGTGTTGTGCTTGATGTTTACCAATATCAACAAGGGTTATTTGGTAAAGACATGACAGAGATATCTACAAAATCCCAACTTAAATCGAGGTACATTTTAATATATATTTTTATTAACTTTAGTTTTTAATGATGTATTATGTATAATTGAATTTTGTTGTCATTTTAATTTTCACAGTACATTGGTGGAGGCTTAGCAGTGCTGATACACCACAGCTTAAAATTATGGCTCTGAAGATTTTGAGTCTAACTATTTCATCCTCTGTATGCGAGAGCAACTGGAGCACTTTCGAGATGGTATGCATTAATTTAGTTATTTAATAAAACATAAATATCTTATTATATGATTGTATGCATTATTTAACATTTTTTAAAAAAAATTTTAAAATTGTGTAGATATATTCTAAGAAAAGGAATAAATTATGGTTTAGGGTTTATTCGACAACAAAAGATTGAATGATCTAGTACTTGTAAAGTTCAATAATTTGCTGAAGTCGAAATATTCAAAGATATCTTGAGATCCATTGACAGCTAAGAATGTAGAGTCTGAGAAGGTACATGAGTGGATGGTGAATATTGATCCTGAGGAGGATGAAAATAAAGATGACGATGATGAAGTCTTTCTTGGAGAGGGGTTAACATGGGCGCAAATTGACAATATAATCGATGTTGATCATGGTGAAAGGAGGCCTCCAAGACTAGTTACAAGCAAAAAAGTGACAATAAGTTATCAAAAAAAGAGAAAAAGAAAAATATCTGAGGTGAACGAGACAAATCTAGAGGGTTCATCAGATGAAGATCATATTCTATCTACTCTGCCGACTATAAATGAGTCTGTAAGTAATGTCGAATGATATATGTTTGAAATTTAATTTTTAAAAATTTAATCTCATAGAAATAGTATATAGTTACAAGTTTCTTAAAATCACTAGTTTTACAATTTTTTATTATTAAAGTAATGTATGTTAAATGTTACATATAACTTTTAATATTTAGAAGTTCAATAGGTTGTAAAATAGGTAGTAGTATGACATGTACAAAAAAATAACATTTAATTACATATATAATTAATTAAACACTAAAACCTGATATATGAAATATATCTGATATATCCCCGAATATATACAAAACCGACATGAAAACCCAAACTGACGTGTCCCCGACATCTAACATCTGACATCTGAAACATTGGAGCCTACTATGGATAAACAAAATCGTTCAAAATAGTAAGCCACTAATTTTACATGAAATAAAATACAAAAAAAAATAAAAATAAATGAAAAATATCGTCCTCGCTCTGAATGTGATTGCTAACTCAGATCATCTATCCAACGGTCCTATCTCTGCCTCCTGCATATGCAGACTCGAGCGGGATCTGTAAGTGTTTGTAAACCCTCGATCCATAATCTCCATCAAATATGCTTGGTGCGGTCATGTTGAATGAGATTGTGTGCAATGCTGATAACAGTCTTATTGTATGTAAGAATCTTCCTCAGTAAGGCCAAGGTTCGCGCATTAGGAAGCACACCCATGAACCTTCGCAGATTCCATGAGCCATGGATCTGAATTCTTCTTTTGCGCTTGATCTAGGAATAACTTTTTTTTTTGCTTCGCCAAGTGACAAGGTTCCCACCTGAAAGAGAGCAATATCCAAAGGTGGATCTTCGATCTTTACCTGAGTTTCGTGAATCTGTATCAGTATAGGCTTCAATCTTCAATATAGCATTGGGGCTAAACAGATGCCTCATCCTGGAAATGTCTTCATGTATCTTAAAATTATGTGAGCAACGTTCAAATGACGGGTTTTTGGTGAATGTATGTATTAACTGATCACTCCCACCGCGCAAGCATTATTTTGACGTGTGGGACAAGTAAATCAGTCTCTTAACCATTCTTTGAAAAGTTGTGACGCCTCAATTGCTTTTTCATCACCCTTTCTTAATCTGTGGTTGGCTTCAATTGAGGTGTCTGCACCCAATCATTTCATACTTCTCAAGTAAAGCCAGGATGTACTTTCTTTGTGAGATAAAATCTCATGCTTCGACCTTATTACTTCAATACCTAAGAAGTACCTAAGTTTTCCAGATATTCTACCTCAAACTCCTTTGCAAGTATTTGTTTTAGACCTTGGGCCTCAACAACATCATCCCTTATTATAACTATGTCATCAACATAGACAAAGACCTGTTAGTTTTTATATGCTCTGTGCTTGATAAATAACATATGATCTGCGTTGTTCTGATTATATCGAAATGAAGTTATGGTCTTATGAAATCTCTTACACCAAGCTCAAGGAGACAATTTCAGCCTATATAACATGTTCATCTTACAAACTTTTCCTTCAGATCTTTTTGTAGCAAGACCAGGTCGTAAAGACATATACCTCCTTTTTAAGCTCCCATGAAGAAATATATTTTTCACATCTAGTTAGTTTAATGACAAAGCCTTATAGAATTCATAACCTTTATAAGTTCCAGCCTTATAGAATTCATCTTTGCTACAAAAGTAAAAGTTTATGATAGTTTATTCCAAGGGTTTGTGTATAGCCTATAACCACCACCAGTCTAGCATTGCAACTTTCCACAATTACTTGAGAGTTCTGTTTAACAGAGAACACTCATTTACATATGTTGTAAAAGCTCAAAACTTGTATGTATTGCTCAGGTAGATAAATACAGGGAGAGAATACAAATATATAGGAAAGAGGAGAGAAGAATAAATCCTATACAAGATGTGCGACTAAAGTAGGATGAGAGAGAAAGCAATAAAGAGGGCCCTTTAATGGGCCCTTTACATGGGCTTTTCTAATACCCCCTGCAAGCTGGAGCGTACAAGTCGTAGGTGTCAAGCTTGGATAGGCACTGGTAGAAGAGGGTACTTGGTAGAGCTTTGGTGAGGATATCTGCAACCTGTTCAGTACCCGGAACATGCTTGAGCTCGACCTTCTTCATGTGGACTATCTCTCGGATGAAATGACAATCTACCTCAACATGCTTCGTTCTTTCATGAAAGACCGGGTTATTAGCAATATGTATAGCAGCTTGACTATCACATAGGAGGAGAGCTGGTGAAGATAGTCGAACACCAAGGTCGGTAAGGAGACTCTCAATCCATGTGAGTTCCGAGACCACAGCCGCAATTGCCCGATATTCTGCTTCTGCTGAGGATCGAGCAACCACTGCTTGTTTCTTGCTCCGCCAAGTAATCAGGTGTCCTCCAAAATATGTGCAGAACCCGCTAGTAGATCGTCGATCATCGAGGGAGCCAGCGTAGTCGGCATCAGAGTATGCCACTAGTGTAGGAATGGAAGATGAGGTTTTGTACACAAGGCCTTGACCAGGAGCTGTCTTGAGATATATGAGAATGCGTTCCACAGCTTGAAGATGAGAACTTCGAGGAGAATGCATATAACGACTAACAAGTCCCACAACGAAGGATATATCAGGTCTTGTTACTGTTAGGTAGATAAGTTTCTCAACTAGACGACGATAATACTCTGAATTTTGTAGAAGAGAACCAGAATCTGAGCCCTGAGCACACAGTTTGTGATTAACATCCATGGAAGTGTTTACCGGTTTGCAGACAGAGTAGTCTGCATCATGAAGAAGATCCAGACAATATTTGCGCTGAGAGAGAACCGGACCATCTGACCTTCTTGCCACTTCCAGACCTAGGAAGTACCGAAGGGGTCCCAGATCCTTAGTTTGGAAGACAGAGCTTAGATGTTGCTTAACGACTTGTATGCTGTCCAAGTCGTTGCCAGTAATAATGATGTCGTCGACATAAACCAATAGGAGGACCGTACTCGTTGCCCGGTGGCGAGTAAACAACGAGAAGTCAGCCGAGCTTCGAGTGAAGCCAATTGTCCGGAGAGCTTTGCTGAACTTGTCGAACCATGCCCAAGGTGATTGTTTGAGACCATATAGCGATTTAAGAAGGTGACATACCCGAGGCTCCCCCGTGGTCTCAAACCCGGGAGGTTGTTGCATGTAAACCGTTTCCTGAAGGTCGCCATTCAGAAAAGCATTCTTGACGTCTAGTTGAAATAAGGGCCATTGGCGATGGACAACTACGGAGATGAGAATGCGGACTGTGTTGAGCTTAACGACCGGAGAGAAAGTCTCATCATAGTCGAGACCCTGTTGTTGGGTGAAGCCACGAGCAACTAGACGAGCCTTGAGTCTGTCAATGGTCCCATCAGGAGCATGTTTGATGACAAACACCCATTTACACCTAACGGGTTTCTGGCCGGGAGGAAGTGGCACCAGGGTCCAAGTCTGGTTGGCCCAAAGAGCAGCCATCTCGTCTTCCAGGGCAGCGCGCCACCCAGGATGTTGAAGAGCATCCTGTACGGAAGTAGGAATAGAAACCGAGGAGAGGGAAGCAGCCAATGTCCGAAGAGGTGGAGAGAGGCGATGTAGAGAAACATAGTTAGCCATCGGATGAGCCGTAGAGGCGGGCACCGGAGCAGAAGAACACGGAGAAGCCGAGGTCGAAGCCGACTGCATAGGGGCAACAAGAGGAAGAGGGCGGCGAGTATAGACCCGAATGACGGGCGACCGGGGAGGGTCAATAGTGGGATGGGCCGGAGGGAGGGTTGGAGGGGAGTGGACGGGGATAACCGGCCGCGGGAGGGAGGGTGGTAGAGTGGGCGATGGTAGAAGTGGGGGGAAAGGAGGAGGGAAAAAGGGTTGATCCTCCCGGAAAGTAACATCAGCAGAGACAGAGACCTTCCGGCTGCCTGGGGAATAACAGACATAACCCTTTTGGGTGCGGGAGTAGCCGACGAAAATGTGTTTGGCCGCACGGGGATCTAGTTTGTCGATAGTGGGGCCCAGGGTATGGACAAAACATGTACAACCAAAAACCCTGGGTGTGAGAGGAAAGGCGGGCGCAGAGGGAAAAAGAAGGCTGAAGGGGGAAGCATTCTGGAGAACCGGAGAGGGGAGACAGTTGATAAGAAAACACGCAGTGGAGACCGCAAAGTTCCAGAAGATTTTGGGAACATTCATGTGAAGCACGAGGGAGCGAGCAACATCAAGAAGGTGGCGGTTCTTCCGTTCGGCGACCCCGTTTTGTTGAGGGGTGTAGGGACACGATGTCTGATGAACAATACCGAAGTCGGCGCAGAGAGTAGCAAACTCGTGGCTAGTGTACTCCCGGGCATTATCAGAGCGGAATGTTTTGATAGTAGTAGAGAATTGCGTACGAGTCTCGATCACAAAAGCCTGAAAGACCCAAGGAAGCTCAGAGCGATCATGAAGGAGATACAATCAGGTGGTGCGAGAGTAATCGTCAATAAATGTTATAAAGTAACGATAACCAGAGATGCTTGGAATCTTATACGGTCCCCAAATATCAGAATGGATTAGATCAAAAGGAGCAGAAGCTCCGAGTACAATGTGCGGGATAAGAAGAACGTGGCTGTTTGCCAAGAATACATGAATCACATTTAAAAGCAAGAAGGGAGACGTCAGGAAGCGCCTTCTGGAGGATAGGTAGAGGGGCGTGCCCAAGACGACAATGCCAGTCAAGTAGAGGAGACAAGAGGAAAGGGCAGTAGAAGAGACATCGAGGAGGTAGAGCCCGTTCTGCAGTCGACCCCTACCAATGGTAATCTGCGTCTGCCGATCCTGTATCAAAAAACCAGAAGAGGTGAAGATGATATAACAGTTCATATCATTAGTAAGACAGCCAACAAGAGTAAATTAAAGAGTGAGGCCGGCACATAAAGAGCAGAACGAGAGAGAGAGAGAGAGGGGTGGATGAAGAGATCAGCACATCCGGAGACCGGAACAAGCGCACCGTTGGCCACAGTAATAGACGGGGGATGAGGAGCATCCGAGAACCGTGGCGGCAGCAGGGAGGTGATGTGGTGGGTGGCGCCCGAGTCCAGGATCCAACGAGAACCAGAGGAAAGACATGCAGTACCTGTAATGGAGGATGAGGGACAATACCTGCAGGAGAGGTGGAGGCAACTGAAGCAGATGGAGGGTTGAGGAGCCCCTGGAGTTGTTGAAGCTGAAGGCGAAGAGCCTCAAGGTCGGTATTAGTGGGTGGAGAGCTATCAGTAACAGCAGCAATAAGCGGGCGAGGAGGGTAGCCATGTTTCTTGTGACAGACGGCTTCAGTGTGGCCATCCCGGCCGCAGTAGGTGCACTTGAGCCGACCGCGACCACCACGGCCCGGCTTGGGAGCCCGTACGTCCACCCCGAGGAAGAGATGGTGGGGGAAGTAATGGAGGAAGGGCCTGTTGAAGAAGAGCCGGCTAGGGTGGTGCAGAAGCCTCCTGGTGGAGGTGGTACTCGGAGTAACATAGAGCAAACATCGGAGAAGGAAGGGGTAGCATGTGATGCCAGAACCTGGGCCCAGATACTGTGAAGGTGCGGAGGGACTCGAGCCATAATCATAGCAATACAAACCGCCTCCTTCTGGGCTCGTTGAATAGCGAGATCAGTAGTAGGGGGCTGGTGCTGAATCCAGGCCTCCGTGAGAGTTTTAGCCCGAGCCACAAAGGAGTTCATGTCCATAGCTGTGTCGAGATCCAGAGCTTGAAGAGCGGTGATGATGTCAAACAGGTGCTGAAGGCTGTCCTTGCCCGAGTACAAGGAATGGAGTTCATCCCACATTGCTTTGGCGGTCTCATGATACATAATCATCTGGTACGGCTCACCCTCCACCGAGTTCAGGATCCAGGTCTGGACGCGACCGTCATTCCGTAGCCAGTCATCAGTAGGAGGAGTTGGAGGTTCCTGGGTAAGGTGACGCGCAAGGCCCTTGGCTTGCAAGACCCGCCGGACGGAGTGAACCCAGGGGATGAAATTCGACTTGCCGGAGAGGGAAAGAGTAGTAATCTGAAGCTCATCGCGGAGTTCGGGAGTAGGAGCCACGGGGGCCGCCGGGGGTGAGCGGTTGGTGGAGTCACTAGAGGACATGGCGACCTGGAGGAGAGGAGGCGGGCAGAACCAGCGGACTGATGCACAGCAGAAGGCAGGCCGCAGCGAGTACAAACACGCGCGGCAAGGAGCGGGCTGGAGGAGGCCGCGGCGAGCTGGAGGATGTCGCGGAGGACAGGAACAGACCGCGGCGCACTGGAGCCGGTCAAGGAGAGCAGAGACAGGCCGCAGCGGTCAGAGAGAGGCCGCGCGGAGAGAGACAGACCGCGCACAGAGAAGTCCGCAGCGGTCAGACACAGGCCGCGCGGATAGAGAGGGGAAGAGCCGGAGTATACCGCGACCAAGATGCAGGTGAGAGAGGAACAACCCGCACGGTCAGGCGGACCAGAGAACGGAGGAGAAGAAACCCGCGAGGAGAGAGACTCGAGCGGATAGAGTAGAGACCGCAGCGACCAACAAGAACCCGCAGAAGAGGCAGGCCGCAGGAGGCCGGGCGGGTAGCGAGCAGAAGAGAGCAGGAAGAAGCCGCGGCGAGCTAGAGCAGGAGGGGCAGGCCGCAGCGAACCGGAGGAAGCCGCAACAAGCAAGGGAGTCCGCTGCGAGCACGAGCAGGCAACGAGAGTAGCAAGCCGCAGCGCGGGAGAACATGCCGCGAGAGATAGAGCGGTCTGGAGGAGAGAGAGGGAAGGTGGACCCACAGAGAAGAAGAGGGAGGGAAGGCTATAAAAGACGGAGGGGAGGGGTGGAACCACGAGAAGAGGAGTCCAAGGGAGAGGAGGAGCGGAGCGGACAGACCGACAGGCCGCAGGAGGCCGAGCGGGTAGCGGACAGAAACAGTCCGCGCGGGTTGAGAAAAAATGGCCGCTCAATTCGAACCTGGCTCTGATACCATGTTGTAAAAACTCAAAGCTTGTATGTATTGCTCAGGTAGATAAATACAGGGAGAGAATACAAATATATAGGAAAGAGGAGAGAAGAATAAATCTTATCCAAGATGTGAGACTAAAGAAGGATGAGAGAGAAAGCAATAAAGAGGGCCCTTTAATGGGCCCTTTACATGGGCTTTTCTAATAACATACAACTGTTTTTTTTCCTTAAGAAAGATATAGGCATCTTGCCAGATCCCAAGTGTAGTTTTTTTCAGAGTTTGCATTTCCACAAACATAGCATCTTGCCACATTTGATCCTTAAGTACATTCGTCATTGATGAGGGAATATCAACGAAAGCCAAGGAGGACACAAATGCTTTATCTGAAGCAATGTGTTATGGTCCTGTACGATCAGTTACCCATCATCAGTTATTGCGCATATTTATTTCTGTTAATTAGGAAAAAGTTAATTTTATTCAATAGAGGGGTCCCCTTTATATATGGAATAATACATCATAATCGAATCTATAACGGAATATGCTTTAACACTTCCCCTCAAATTGGGCATGTTATATTTTTCATACCCAACTTGTCAATACAAGCACAAAAAATATTTTCCTCCAAGACTCTTAGTTAGGATATCAGCTAATTATCCCTTTGAGGGAACAAAAAGTATGCAGATAATCTTCTTCTTGATTTTCTCCTTAATGAAATATATGTCCACCTCGATATGCTTGGTCCTGGTCATGCTGGACGGGGTTGGGCGATGCTGATTGCAGTCTTTTTATCACAGTACAATCTGATAGAACAACACTCATTCAAACCCAGGTCACACATCAAAGAGCGTATCTATAATCCTTCACATATGTCATGTGTCATCGCTCTAAACTCAGCTTCAGCGCTGGACCGTAAGATGACAGACTGTTTTTTACTTCTCCAAGTGACTAAGTCCCCACTAACGAATGAGCAATACCCTGATGTAGATCGTCTGTCTTCAACAGACACAAGCCCAATCAGCATCAATGAAAACTTCAATCTTCAAGTCTGTATTGGGAGTGAACGGGATCCTCCTTCCTGGTGAAGTTTTTGAATACCTCAAGATTCGATGAACAACATTCAGATGTCTCGTCTTTGGGACATCCATATATTGACTAACGACTCCAACAACATAGGCTATGTCGGGACGAGCGCGGGATAGATAGATTAATCTTCCAACAAGGCGTTGATAGTCAGCCAGGTCTTCAACAGGATCACCATCATCTCTTCCAAGATTATGACTCACCACCACGGGTGTATCAACAGGTCTACAACCACTCAAACCAGATTGTTCCAGCAAATCAAGAGTGTATTTTCTCTGAGAGATGAAGATACCTCGTTTAGATCGTGCTACCTCAATTCCCAAGAAATAATCCAGTTTCCCCAGATCTCTTACTTCAAACTTCTTTGCAAAATTCACCTTCAAAGCTTTTACTTCTTCAATATCATGACGATATCATCAGCATGGACAATGAGAGCAATTATTAGATTTGTTCTTTGCTTAATAAACAAAATATGATCAGCATGACTTAGTTTGTATCCAAGTGAAATCATGACTTTGTGGAATCGACCAAACCAAGCCCTCGAAGATTGCTTCAAACTGTAAAGTACCTTTTTAACTGGTACATTTTCCCTTCAGATCTGGAAAAAGAGAAACCTGGAGGGATAGACATATATACCTCTTCACCTAAATTCTTATGAAGGAAAACATTCTTCACGTCCAATTGGTTAATTTTTCAACCCTTGCACGTAGCACATGATAGCAAAACACGTATAGAGTTCATTTTTACAACGGGGGAAAAAGTGTCTTGATAATCAATTTCCAAAGTTCGAGTTAGGTCTCAGGTACAACCTTGCTTTGAATCGTTCAACCAAACCTTCAGAGTTCTGCTTTATGGTAAACACCCACTTACAACCGACGACCATCTTTCCTGGTGGAAGATGAGTTAGGTCCCAGGTACAATTATTTTCCAAAACTTTCATTTCTTCAATCATAGCCTCTTTCCACTGTTGATGCAGAGTCTCCTTCAATGTGAATGGAATGGAGACAGAAGCAAAAAAGGAGAAGAAAGCTTTGTAAGAAGAAGTTAGAGCCTCATAGGAAATATAATGAGACAGTGGATGTTGGGTGCAAGATCTGGAACCTTTTTGAAGGGTGATGGGAAGTTCAGAAGGATCCGTTGACGGAGCTGGCATTGATGCAGGTGGCATAGGATGAGCATGTGTGTTAGATCTACTCCGTTTGGTGTACACCTGTAACTCCTTTTCTTTATAAGGAGGCTCCCCCGGATTTGGAGTCTCAGCAGTAGGTAAAGAATGTGAAGGAGGAATCGACAAGGGTAAAATAGGTGGGCTCACTTTGCCCGTATATGCGTGCCCCCCCCTAAAGTGAAGTCACGTAATAAGGTTCAGATTCACAAAATGAGAAATCCATTGTGACAAAATCCTTTTAGTCGGGAGATAACATTTATACCCCTTTTGAGTGGGTGAATAAACAAACACACATTTAAGGACCCGGGGGTCAAGCTTGGACCTGCCCGGAGAGTGTGTGTGAGAGAAGCAGACACAATCAAAAGTTTTTGGTGGTAGAGAGGTCGGTGTCACCCCTAAGGCTGTTAGAGGGGTTTGATGGCCCAGTACTGAAGAGGGCATGCGATTTATGAGATAGGCAGCCGTGAGAACGACATCTCCCCAGTAGTATTTTGGGAGGTTCATAGTGAAGAATAAGCAGCGAGCCACCTTTAAGAGATGACGGTTCTTGCGTTCAGCAACTCCATTTTGAGATGAAGAGTGGACACACGAGATTTGATGAAGAATGTCATGGGCAGTAAGATAGTCCTGCAATGGAGCATTGACATACTCCCGATCATTATCACCACGGAGGATTTTAATAGAGGCAGAAAATTGGGTAGAAACCATGACATAAAATTTTTGGAAGATAAAAAACATCTCAATTTTAGTTTTCATCACATAAACCCAAGCTGTGCGGGAGAAACAGTCAATAAATGTAATAAATCAAAAACATCCAGAAATAGAGGCAATAGAGCAAGACCCTCACATGAAAACGTGTTGTGCAATATGATGTACGATGATGTTTGACAACAACACAGATGTCACAAACCATGAAGAAAAAAAACAGGAGATGGTCGCAACGAAAGGGTGGCCAAGTCATGTCAATAAATGAGCGGAGAGCTTGCGGTGGCGTAGCCTAGGAGTCAAACACATACAAGCCATCTGAAACCCTCAAAAGACTCATAAACACCTAAACCTACCCCCCCGTTCCCTTTGCCAACATTATTTCCCGCAAGCCGCAATCCACGACCCCGATAATCCGCCGCCAGCGCCTCCTGCCGCCCCGAGACTCCTCCCCGTAAGGCCCGGCGCCCCTTCCTCTTGCTTCCCCGCCGTCTCCGAGCTTCCCTTGGCCGGCAACTCCCGCAGCAACCTTCTCTTGGCCGGCTGCTTCCAAGGAGGACAGACACAGTGAGAGCAAGGGCAGAGTTCTTCTCCGACAACCCTAGTTCCTCCTCGTCCCGGCCGGTGGATTTCGTGAGAGATCTCCTAGGGTTTCGCTCAAAACCCCTCTTCGTGGATTTTGGAGCCCCAATCTGGTCTCTTGGGTAAGAAATGAAACCCCTCTTCGTGAATTTTGTTACAATAATTATCCCTCCCCAAATGCATTTACGTCGATCCCTCTTGGGGTTGTCGTGTACCCTTCTAACCTCGATGTTTTACTTGTTTTTCGGTGCCGCTCTTCGGGTCTAGAATCACTCCAAAATATGCTTCCAAACGCCGAAAACGAGTAGTGCTAAACTCCTTTTGTGTGGAGTATATATAGAAAACATTCATGTATTTTTGATCGAACATATGCTTTTAAAAGCTGTCACTAACACGTTCGTAAGGCAAGTAGAGACACTCTCTCGCTTGATGATCTAATTTACTTCACCAGTGATGAACTAATTATTTATGAAGAAATTTGCCTAATATCTTAGACGAACATTGAAAGGAGATGGTGTGACGCGTGAGTCAAGCTCCCGACTAACTGATAACAGAAACCATTAGTCAACCACAAGCACCGTTGTTGATAAGTCTTGCGTTTCAAACACTAGAATCTTGTGCACCAAATGACAACACCTTCACCCTTCAATGTTTTCCGTTTAATTAAAAGGCTAAACAGCCATTAGATTAAAAATAATGGTTACTTGTTGTATTGCTACGGTCGTTCACTAAGCTCTTGTTTCCTCTGCTTACGCAATTAGATTAAGGTATATTCATGTGAGGCACTTTCCTTTTGTTTGAATTTGCCTTAGGTCGTGAAGATCAGTCAGGTAGAGCTGAAGCAGCAAGGTACTGTTATTGAGACATTTTCTCTTGTATCAAGGACAACTTGTAGGGTGCGTACTACTTCATTTCAAGCATTTTCCACAATGGTGACTAATTGCATTCATTTTAGATTGCTTGTGACATAGGAATTGCATGCACAACAACTTTTAACGTAGCATCAATATCTTTTAAAACTCTTTTCAAAAATATCTCTAGTTGTAGAATTTCTGGTTCCGCCTGAGCAGACAGGATGGCATAAAAGCGCACTCTGATGAGACAAGCCATCCATCATGCTACCAGAGTCAATCGCCTCTCTCGTCTTCAGATCCTGAAAGACATAATGAGAAGGAAAAAAAGGTAATGGAGCAATGAAGAGAATTAGTCAAATGACTAACAGAAAGTAGTCCACGAGTGAACTTTGAAACATGAAGGACATAGGATAAAGTGAGAGAAGAACAAGAAATTGAGCATTTCCCAACAATAGAAGAAAAGGACTCATTAACAATGCTCACTCGCCTAAAAGAGGGGAATAGGATAAAAAATCTGAAGCAGAATCAATCATGTGATCGGTGGCGCCAGAATCGATAATCCACTGAGTGGGACCAGTAAAAATGGAGTTGGTACTCGAAGTACCTGTGTGGGCAAGAGCAGATGATGGAATAGGGGCATCGATAAGCTTAGTAGTAAGACTGTGCATCAAACGACGAAGGGCATGCATCTCATTAGCAGAGAAGGAGGACGACTAAGAAGAACCACCAGCGAAAGTCTCCGTCAGATGAGCAGAGTGAGGAGATCGGCCAGGATTCCTACCGCGAGAAGTCGATCCACCTCGAGGAGGAAAGTCATGAAGGCTATAACAAGTATCCCGAGTATGACAAGGCTTGCCACAATATTCACATGTGAGGTGATCCCTATATGTCGGCTTAGGCTTGAAATCACGAGAAGCGTGACTGCCAAAATAGGGCTGGTGAGTCACCAAAGCAGATCCCTCTAGAAGGTTGGAGGTGTTCCACGACTGTCGTTGATCAAACTCTTGTTGAAAAATATTGTAAACCTCAGGAAGTGAGGGAATAGGAACGCGCCCTAAGATTTGGGCCGTAATCTGATCAAAATCTTTGCGCAATACATGTAGGAACTCAAATACCTGATTTTTATATTCACGATTCTTAAACAAGAGTGCATCCACACTGTATACCATGACGAGAGAGTCAAAATGATCGTACTCCTGATAGAGCAGGGAAAACTCAAGGTAATAGGCAGAATGAGGACGATCCCCTTGACAAAGATTCTCAATCTTGCGGCGAAGCTGGAAGATTTGGGCCGCATTCCCCTTGCGGGAATAGGTAGACTCAGCGCGCTTCTATATGTCTGCAGCAGTATCCAGGAAAAGATAAGTCTGTGCAATCGATTCCTGCATGGAGTTGATAAGCCATGACATGACAAGGGAGTTTTCTGACTCCCATTTAGGCCAAGCAGTAGAAGTCGTAGCCGGAGCAGTGATGGTGTCATTGATGTAGCCAAAGAGATGTCGACTATTTAAGACAAGGGTAATAGAGCGGGACCAAGCCAAATAGTTGGTGTCATCAAGGCGGATTGTGATAAGCTGTGAATAGAGGTGATCTTGACCAACCCGGGTAGATCTAGTGGGGGTCGTGAGAGTACCTGAATCACTAATCTTCGACATGGAAACAAAGTGCAACCAAACCGCCAAGAAGATTGAATAGAGTAGAGAAGAACACCCCGTCAAAGAGAAGAAGGAAGAACACGCATCAATGGAGGATTAGGAGTCATGATCCACGACAACAAAGGAAACCCTAGATCGAAGATTGGAATACATCCAACCATTGGAATCCCACAAAACTTGAGGAGGATAAGGGAGGCAAAGCGAAACTTTTGCTGAAGTATGAGGTCAATCAGACTGCTGGAGACTCGTCCGAGGAAGCATCAACGCCGACCGGCGCTATAGAAGAGCCACGAGCCTCAAAAAGAGAGAGAGAAGGAGAGGGAGAGAGGGAGGCCAGACAGAAGCAGAGCGGGAGCCCGACGGAAGCGGGGGCCCGAGCGGAAGCAGAGCGGGGATCATTAGCGGAGCGGAGGGCACAATAGCTTTGATACCATGTTAATTTGGGCAAAGTTAATTCTACTCAATAGAGGGGTCCCCTTTATACAAGGAATAACACATCATAATCAAATTCGTAACGGAATACGGTCTAACAATTTTGTATCGTCACGTGTCTATATTAGGTGTCAATGTGATGAGTCAGTTTATTATGTTAGTTTATGTTATGCTTTTTAATATTTTATAACAAGTCCAAGTATAAGTACTTATTATGCATATGTCAGTATAAGTCTAAATTTAGGTAGTCGCGGTTCCGGTTCCATAATATACTTCATCTCCACCAACGGTCAGCGTCCGCAAAGTGACTGATGTTCTACAGGTTGAATCATAACATTTTGGTATCAAAGCTCTAACCTTTCCACCACACCATTCACCTCTTGTGCATGACACTTCAACACTCGGGTTTCGCATTCCCCCATCTGCGATCCATTTCCACATCCATTCCACCCTCTTGTGGTTGAGCCCTACATTTTTCATGCGGTTCACATTTTCCATTCCACCTGCTTGCGGTTGAGCCCTACATTTTTCACGCGGTTGAGCCCTACATTCCACCCGCTTGCGGTTGAGCCCTACATTCCACCCACTTGCGGTTGAGCCCTACATTCCACCCGCTTGCGGTTGAGCCCTACATTTCTCATTCTCCCGAGCACACCCAGTTTAGGTAGTCGTGGTTCTGGTTCCATAATATACTCCATCTTTGCAGGTCAGCGTCCGCAAAGTGACTGACGTTCTACGGGTTAAACCATAACATTTTGGCATCAAAGCTCAAACTTTTCGCCGCACCGTTCACCTCTTGTGCAAGACACTCCAACACTCGAGTTTCGCTTTCCCCCATCTGCAATCCATTTCCACGTCCATTCCACCCGCTTGCGGTTGAGCCCTACATTTTTTACACCCATAATACTGGTCTTCCATTGACGTTGACGACGATCTCAAATGACGCTCGCTTGCGCTTCGACAACGATGCTAGTGCATGCTCTCCATGTGGCAATCATCCTCACCGTAGCAGCAAATACCTCCCCCGTCGAAGCTCGATCGAGCAACTGCAAACTCTTCATCGTTCCTTCCGAGAAACAAAGTAGGTGAACGCAAGGTTTTGAGAACCAGATCAGAGAACGAACAGGTAAGATAAAAGGTTCAAGGTCCGACCGGTTGGACCGGTCGTACCGGGGTTGAACCGTGATGTTAAATAATATAATAAAAATTAAAATTATCTATTATAATTTAACTTAGTCCATATTTTTTAATAAAAATAATAGGGATGAACACAATCAAAATAATATAAAATATTTTTATAAATAATAATATATTTTACCATCATATAAAATCTCAATATTAATATTTTATCGCATATATAAGTTATCAAATTTGTTGTTAAAATTAAGTTTAAAATTTTTAATTAAGTCGCATGCACATAAATAATAAAAATGTGCAATATATAATATAAAAAATTACAAATAAGTAAATAACTATATATATATATATATAAGTACATTACAGATATATATATATATATATATATATATATATATATATATATATATATATATATATATATATATATATTATTTGTTATATAATTTATAGGAGGACTGTGCAGATATAACATAGAAGTAATATAATCAGAGATTACATAATTAGAAAAAAAACAGCTCATTTACTACAAAAATAATTGGCTTTGTCGGTTGAGCACGGCGAGGAGAAACCTCAAGACCCCGGTTTGAAACCCCCGCAAACGATTTTTGCCAGAATATAGCAATACTTCTTATGAGTGTGGATCCGTCCGGTTTGGAAAAACCTTTGCCGGTTTTCTGGTTCAGAGGTTTAATCGCCGGTTTAGAGCCCGGTTCTGTGCTCAAGCGATTTTGAGAGCCTGACCAGACCGTTTGGTTGGCCGGATCACGGGTGGACCGGTCCGACCGGCCGGTCCGGTTTTTAAAGCATTGGGTGAACGATGTTGCAGTGAGCATCTTGCCCTTCTTATCTGTTGTTCCACATCGAACCTCCAGTATTTCATTGGGCGTTGCATCCCTTACAACATCGTTGGGGTATCTGCCTTCTCCCATCAGGTGCACACAATCTTCACAACATACACATTCCTATCTTCGAGTCCCACACTAGATGGGACTTATCCATTTGAGCCTTGTGCGAGTAATTCTAATCGCACAGGCGTCGACTACCTTCTCTCACGAGCCCAACACTTGTCTTTCTCAACACATCCGACGTCAAGCTCAGAGTTGTCTTTCTCAACACTGTACCTCACACGATCTAAGTGACATGCCTCCTCCAGCACAACAAGGTTATTAGTTAATTACTCAGATATTGGATTAGTTAATTATTTTTTTCCGCTTCAACATGACACCGTGTTCCTATGCTCAAAATGAACTTTGTTCGATGCAGTTGAAATGGTTGGAAATGTCGGCGTCACACCAAGTTGCGATTTCGCAACTCACCACTAGCATTGGTAGACACACAATTCTTGGACAATCCAGGGACCCGATCCCTCTAGAACAGCCTCCGATCCAACCAGAGCATGAATAAACCCCGCCAATGTCTGCAGTTCTCATTGCCCCACCATCACTGCTGGTTGTTCCCTCCTCGTAGTTCACACAACAAGCACCTTTGTTCTCGAGCCTAATGGCTACTCCGCAACAATCTGTGCAGTCGCCGACCCCAATGGATCTCCTCCGGATAGTTGGACGCTTCTTCTCCAACTGGCTCCACAACAGACCTTTCCAATTAACTTCGTACAAGGGACCCCCACCACTACTTCAATCACTTAGAAGTCATGTTGTGATCTTTTCTTCGATCATATCGCCAAACAAGCTACACCCATCCAACAATATCACAATCACTTATGACATCAGTGAGTACGATGATGACTTTTGTAGCCACAGTTATTGCATCAGGCGACAAATTAAAGAGCCCAGTGATCAAACTGTTTGAGCCTCATTCGAGCTTGAGGGCAAGCTCGATTTGAAGGACGTGGGAAATGTTATGGTCCCAATCGACTAGTTCCCATTATCAATTACTGTGCATATTTCTTTAATGTCCTTATTTAGAGTCGTCATGTGTCTATGTTTGCCATCAATGTCATGAATCAATTTATTATACAACTTGATGTTATGTATTTTATTATTTATAGTTAGTCCAAGTGTCAGGACTTATTATGTCAATATCACTATGTAATCTAACTTAAAGACCGCTATGGTCATCAATGGAGAATCAAAGAATTGCCTATTTCCCATGACTTTGTTATGAAACTACGACAACTCTTTCTCTTTCCCAAGCACACCCGCTTAGGCAGCCAAAGTTCTGGCTCCACAATATCCTCCTCGGTCATTTCCACGCCAGGCTATCCTCCGTTGAAGCCGCCAACGTTCTACAAATTGACCTATAACATAGTGAAAGTATCATAAAAACAATAATAAGATAAATGGTGTTGAGTGCATGATTGAATACATCTTCTCATAACAATAAGTAGATCAGTAGATTCTGAAGATGGATCTAGTGCCAGATCTGATTTCTTGTGGGGAGCCTATGTATTTATCACCTTATTTTTCGAGTAAAAAAATGCACTTGTTTTGAATAGTCTCCCTGTGATGATTGTTTTCATCAAGAGAAATAACCGGAGTACAAAAATAATATGGAGGAATAGGTAAAGAAATATTAGGGAAACTCACTTCCAACATAGGCGCGGACTCTCCCTGAAGTGAGGACATATAGTAGACCTCAGATTTACGAAAGTGACATCCATAGCAACACAGTTTTTTGGGTAGAGGGATGAAAACATTTGAACCCTTTTTGTGCAGGGGAGTACTCAAAGAATACATATTTTAAAGCCCATTAATCAAGCTTAGTTTTGCTAATGTGATGTACATGAACAAAGCAAACACACCCAAAAATCCTGAGATGTAGTTGAGTGGGGGACACATGGAGAGTACTGAGAGGAGTTTTGTTCCCCAAGACCAAAGTACGCATGAAATTAATAAGATAAACAACAGTGAGAGTGTTGAGTTTTTCTATACGTCACAATATTTGTGCGCAGCGAAATAGAGAACAAGAAAACTCAAAAGAAATACGGATCTTGCGACAAACATTGATCAAGATGTAACATTGCAGTAAATAAAATTATACATTTATGGGATTGAGTCAATACTCAACCAAGGTGCTCCGAAGAAGTCCGACGAACACTAGCGGCCGGAGTTCTGAGAGTAGAATTGTGTCCACGCCGCTACGGATGTCCACACGAGCACGGAGAACCCTTACACTCTTGTCACACAAGATCTAGGTTGGAAGAAGGTATGCCCTCAACGTCTCCACGGTTTGCTAGAACTGTTAAAGGAGAGGCGACAACGACGAGATGAAGCTTGAGGGAACACTTCCTGGCGACAGCAGTAGATCGGCGAGCGGTCGTCGGCAAGGAGCGGCGAGCGCGCCCTAGGCGGAACAGTTCCGTCAGGGAAGAATGATCGTATTTTCAGTCTCGCTCGATTAGGTCAGAATAATGAGCACTCAATTCGGTTTTCTGTTTATATCATATATATACAAAAGACCGAACCAATCGATAACAACAAACCACGCCGAACCGGACTTAAAAGATCAAACCGGAGGTAACAACATTTGTCGAGTTTACACGTATATATCCGACGAATCAATGCCATTCGTCGAAATTATAAGATGATACTCGAAGAATTAATATAACATTTCGTCTAAAGCATCAAGTTGATACTCGACGAAACCAAGACCAATTCGTCGAGATTGTCAAGACGATACTCGACGAACCAAGTCCAATTCGTCGAGATAACATTACAATACTCGACGAATTCAGACAGATTCGTGGAAACCTTAAGACTATAATCGACGAATTACCATGGAGTCTTTTGAAAACTCACCTGATGACTCATATTCACAATATAGGTCCCGGAATGAAAAACCTTCAGATCCAGAACTCATGGGCTTGGTCCATCACTCATATCACATATGAGCAAGGCCAAAACAAACTTTTCGAACTTCTCCAAAACTCTTATGTGCGATCTCATAGACTCATATTGCGTTGGCAGTGAGACTACATGTTTGATCACTTCCAGATCACCATGATAACACCAACAGAGAGCATCGTCTCGCCAATAATATTTTGGAAGGTGCGTAATAAGTAAAAAAACATTTGAATCTTCTAAGAAATGATGATACTTTTCTTAACTCCATTTTAGTTTGGACGCAAGGGGTTCCATGAATAGTACCAAAGGTCCCAAGATACTTCTCAAATTGAGAATCAATATACTCACATATATTACAATCACACGAGATGTTTAATTTTAGTACTAATCTGGGTGGATATCATTCTATGAAATTTTGGGAAAATAGAAATACTTGCTTTTTATTTTTCATCAAATAAACTCAATTAGTACAAGAAAAACAATTTATGAATGTAACAAATCAATAACCAAAAATAGAACCACAAGGCAAGACCATCAAACATCAGCATGAATAATAACAAAATGAGTAGGACTATGCAAATAAAAATGATTAAATGAGCTACGCCAATGGTTACTAAGTTCACATACATCAAACATAATAGAAAATAATTGTTTGATAGTAGAGATAAAAGTATATCCTAGGTGACAATGTTAGGAATTCAAAACAAGAGATTAAGGCTCCGTTTGGGAGGACTTATTTTCACCGGTGAAGCAGTCATGATCGCATGAACCGGGACTTCTTTAAGTCTCGGTTCATGCGGTCATGACCGCTTGACCGGTGAAAATAAGTCCCCCCAAACGGAGCCTAAGTGACATGCAAAGCATGCGAAGGCTGATTGGACTAGAGGGGCCAAACACATACAGGTCATTGCACAATCTACCAGAGTTAATCATCTTTAGCGTATTCAAGTCCCAAAGCACAAATGAAAGAAAGAATGTTATAGAACAGTTCATCGAGTTTGTTAAGTGGCCAATTGAAAGAAGATTACAAGTGAAGTTGACAACATGAAGAGCAAATGATAAAGCGAGTGAAGTATAAGAGATGCATCTTTTCCTGCAATATAAGAAAGTTTACCATCAATAATGCTAACTTTATATATGCCAAAAAAGTAAAATGAGTCGGAGCTAGTTAGGTGGTTAGTGGCTCTAAAATCTATGATCCAGTGAGTGGAAGGATAAATGGAAGCAAAATGAGCACCCAGTATACTTATATGGGCATACAAAGGCAATGATGAACCAATAGGCTCAGTAAGATGACCATGTATCATGCGTCGAAAAGCTAGTATCTCTTTAGTAGAGAAAGAAAAATGGAGGTCAGAAGAATCTGAGCATACGATATTGGGTGAGCTATCCTTTGAGGTTTTAAAAAATGAGCAGAACGAGTATGAGCCTGTCGACCTAAGATCTTCCATACCCACGGCCACCCCATGGTGCTGATCCCCCTCTCTTTTGTGGAAAGCCACGGGGCTTGTAGCATGTATCCTAGGTGTGGTATCCTTTGCCACAGTAATCACAAATCAAATGGTCCTTTCTATAAGCTTTGGTTTGAAGTCACCCAACTGCCTGAACTACAATGAATAACAACAAGTGCTATACATGACTAAGGATTTTGTGTCGCCTGATTCCATATATCTGCCGCAGTGTCCAAGAATAGGTAGTTGCAAGCAATGAATTCCTGCATGGAATGCGTGTGCCGGGACATGACTAAGGGTTCCCTGACTCTCATATTACATCTAGTTTGGAAAATGCATTGCAGGTTCCTTGTCGGCACAACTAACATATCCAAATAGTCAACGGCTTTTTAATGCGAAGATGATAAAACAAGATCACGATAGGTAGTTGGAATCATCCAATTGTATGGTGGCAATCTGAGGGGTATTGATCGTGACTAGCTCGAGTAGGTTCAAAAGAAGTAAATGCAACCAAAGATTCAACAATGCCCGACATGATGACTCAAGAAAAGAAATCGAGAAATAATTACGAGGACAAGTAAAGAAAAGGACACCGTCCAAGAATAAATGAACATCTTAGTAAGATAAATATCTCATGGGTAACTAATATCAAAGGAGAAGGATAAAAAGGACCTCTAGTTTGGGGTTTAGAGAAAAGAAGATGGCTGGAACTGGGTAAAGGGGGAAAGAAGCGGCCAGTTAGTGAACAGAGGAGGAAACGAGCAAAAAAGAAGGGCCGGAGGTGGGCTTCAACATAAACGAATTTTAGGCAGGAGCGAGAGAGGATTTCTTGATCTCGGGATTTCTAGGGCTCAGATGCCATATTTGAAATGTAAAACATCAGAATCACACTATTCAACAACGACGTTGTTTATATATAGAAGAGATAAAGTACACTGGTATTACACAGAAATAGAAAACTATTAATGCTACAAACATCATTTAATATATATTTACATATGTTACTACTAAGCCCAAAATTAAAAAGATAAATAGGGCAAGCATAACGTAGCCAACTCTTTTGAGACAGATTTAGTGGCTGCAAGGGGAGACTGAGGATCTTCTGGATCTTCAGGGAGTTGATCTAAGGTATGTTGTGCTTTTCCACAAATTAAACATAGAAAATGGATGTCACTGCAAACCCTTTTTTAGATCTCGAGCAAGCTTTACCAATAATAGATTTGAATCCAAGTAAGCTTGAAATACATTGCTTAGTAAAAACAAGCTAAAATTTTTAGATCTTAAAAAAAGCAATCTCTTCTAAGTTTTAATACAAAATTCATATGGGTTCCAACTAATCCCGCAAGAATCACTAAGAAAGTATATTGAAAAGATTTAACTAATTCAAGAATACTTAAAAAATAATGTCGTATAATCAAGAGTAAGAAGGGAAATTATGAAAGAAAAAACCAGGAGATGAACAACACAAATCTTTCTGACGATGCAAATACAAAACTGGAACCAAATGAGCTAAATAACAACAATGGTAGTTGAACATAGATGAAACAAGAAACAGAGTTTTCCTTGAATAATATTAGTCTTTGAAAAATTGTGCAGGAGAATTGTAGAAAGGAATAGTAAAACCTTGCATATACTTCTTTATGTGTAAAATACAAGAGAGAATACAAATATATAGGAGAAGAGAAGGAGAACAATCTTATACAAGAGATGTGGGACTAAAGGAGAAGAAGGAAATGGGCCTATAATTGGGCCTTTACAACAATCTTTCCTGTCATCTAACACTCCCCCGCAAGCTGGAGCGTACAAATCGTAGGCACCAAGCTTGGACAAGAACTGGTAATATAACTTGCGAGGTAAAACCTTGGTGAGGACGTCAGCAACTTGCCCAGACGCAGGAACATGTTCAAGCTTCAGCTCATTTGATTGGACCTTCTCACGAACGAAGTGACAATCAACCTCAATATGTTTAGTCTGCTCATGGAACACCGGATTCTTTGCAATGTGTATTGCAACTTAACCGTCACAAAACAGAGTTGGAGGTGACGACAATTAAACTCCCAAATCTCCTAGGAGACTTCCAAGCCAAGTTAGTTCAGAAGTAACAGCGGCCATTGCACGGTACTCAGCCTCAGCAGACGAGCGAGCAACAACTGTCTGCTTCTTACTCCGCCATGTGATAAGATTTCCTCCAAAGTAAGTACAGAACCCAGTTGTAGACCGTCGATCATCCAACGAGCCCGCGTAATCCGCATCTGAGTATGCAATAAGAGACAGAGAAGAGGATGGCTTGTACACAAGTCTTTGCCCAGGAGAAGTCTTTAGGTACCTAAGAATACGCTCCACAGCCTGAAGGTGAGAGACCCGTGGGGGTATGTGTTGAAGCCAAAAATGACCTCAACGGGAGTTCAAAACAGGGGTGCAACCAACACCTACTTCTCTCGAGCCTCGACCCTCGACTAGATTCAAAGGACCTAAGACTGACCCAAAGCCTCAGCAGGGAGGTCTCACCTCACACCCGGAAGATCTCTGAGAGCTTCCCCTCCAAAGCCAAAAGCTGGGCTAGCAGCTCCTCAGAAAGCACTAGAGATTTGGAGGATAATGAGAGCTTGATTTCTAAGGAGCACTTATGGGTCTATTTATAGCCTTTTGCTGACCTGAGATTACTGAAATACCCTTAGCTGGCCTGCCAATAGCCAAATCCCGCTGTTTATAAAGTACTAAATGCAGCCCCTGAGGGTATAGGGGTAATTTTACCTGAGGGTAATTAGGTAATTTTACCCCGGGCCCTGTGCCCCACTCGGCGAGAACTCTGAGCCGAGAACCTTCTTATCCAGAGCTTGGCGCAAGCGATCTCGCCCGCTTATGGGCGAGAGCTCCTCCAAGGCGGGAGCTTGGCACAAGCGCAAGCGTTCTCGCCCACTCATGGGCGGGAACTTCTTCAGGGCGGGAGCTCTTTTGGTCTGAAGCCCGAAGCTAGTCCAATCCTGACCGTTGGTGCCTCCGGGTCCTACTCAGCGAATATGGGGTTGTACACAATCCCCGCTCTTTTTGAGCTAGCTCTGCGCTCGAAAAGACACGTCCAACCCGTAAATATTCGCTGAGCACGTGTCATCATAAGAGAATCTTTTGGTGGGCCATACCGTGGCTATATATATATGTGCTGATAGACAGCCGTGAGTCTGCCCCCGAATCGCCGCTCCTTGTCTGAGTTCTCGCGTCCTTTGGCGATGCGTTCCAAGCGAGTTGACAAACCGCTCCCGCAGGACCTCCAAGACAGTATCAATGCGGCCCAGGCGCGAGCCAAGGCTAACTGTGCCTTGGTTGCCCCGTGGTGGCGAGAAAGTCGTCAGTCGCTGAGCCCTCTCATCTAAAGAAGAAGAAGAAGAAAGAGAAGAAGAGGGCGAAGGTGGTCCAGCGAGACCTGTCTCACGAGAACAGAGGCTCGCCTACCCCGACCCCAAGCCGTGCGGATGATCCTTCTCCGCTGAAGGTATGTCTCTGACTTGCTGATCATTGAAACCACTAGCTGTTTACGCAAGAGGATTTGCAACTGACGCGGTACTTCCCGCAGGAAATGGCCCATGACGACGTCAGGCCCCCGCAGGAGCCCTTGGACTCGTCATCTCGTCCTCCTGAGAATCAACCGCGGGTCTCGGAGGTCGCTCCTCCAGATGACCCCCCGAGGACTGCAGGTATCTTTTTCACTCTATCACTCCTAACTCAGTCTCAGATTGCTGAATTGACTTTCCGCATCACCAGCTTCCGCTAAATCGGGTCTCGCCACCCGGGAAAACGAAGCAAGGGCCGCTAACTTGCCCGCCGCTGCGGCTAATCCCACCCTACCAGCGGGAGGAGTGGCTATCGAATCCACCGTAGCTCCCCAGGATGCCAGCCATCCCGCGGGAGAGGACCACTCCCCCCTGCTTCCGGCCAAGCCGGGATGACCACGTGTAAAATCTTCCCCCCGGGAAAAGGAAAGCCGCTCCACCTCCTCTATGGAACTGAGGGGGGGGGGGGGGCTGGGCCATCTCGCCTGCCGTCGGCCGGCGGTTCTCGCCATACTGCAGGTATGCGATATGCTTATCATAATCATTGCTTAGCTCTCGTCATGACCGTGGAACACTTTTTTCAGGGGATCCGGGCTCGCGGTCGGGAGCTGACGCAGAGGATGAAGATGAAGATGAAGACAGAGAGGGGGAGGACGGCGAGAGCTCCCCCTTCCCTTCATCTGACGAGATGGAGGAAATCTTGACCGGTGCCGGGAGCGCTAAAAGGCGGGGGAAGAGGGTTGCGGTCGTCCTGTCGAAGCTTATACGGTGGGAGCGGGCCCATGGCTCTGCGGCGAGAGAGTTCCGCCAATCGGTGGAGAAGAGGCTGGAGGCTCTGGAGCGAGACTACTTCGTAGGCGAGAAGGATCGGCTAGGTGGGCCTACTGCCGAGTCCTCTCCCGAGAGGTGTATCGCGCGGATCCGAGACCAGTCCCGCCGGATCAACCTAGTATGCACCGTCCTATCGTCCTATTTCAACCCGCAGGCGCCACCGAGGACTAGGCAGCGAGAATGAGGACGATGACGGTGGGAACCTTATTGATTCGCGAAGTCTCATCCTTTCTTACCCCCCGGCCTTCCCCTTCCCCAATGTATCCTGCTGTTTTCTTATCAGTCTAACTTATAACTTGTTATTATTTTATTATTTTTTATCCGGTTCTCGCTCGGCGAGAGTGACTCCGGTTTCCGCTAGATTCGCTTGTCGCATGTCATCTCAAAATGCCTGTGCTAATCAGATTTGTCGGTCAGTCGCCGTCAACCTGGGCGGGAAACTGAGGCGTCGCCGACTTAGGGCGTGACGGCTATACCCCCGTCGCCTTTTTGGGAATAGCCATTATGATCACGATTTTCTATAAATAGGGGGGGGGGGGGGGTCCACCCATCGTATTTATTTCTCCGATCCGAAACCTTTGCTTTTTTCCTCGTTGCTTTCGCGGCTTGCCGATAACTCCTACTTGCTTCCGCTTCCCTCTCCCGTTCTCGCTTAGCTCTCGCTCTCGCCTCTTTTCTTAAGACTTCGTTCTCAACCTCACAAGCACGATGTCGGGCGGAAGCGAGGGACGCTCCAATTGCGCGGAAGCCTTTCAAAAGCATCAGTTCCCCCTTTGTAGCTTAACCATGGAGGAGTTACAGCTGATCAAGTCCCGCTATATTTCCGCCGGCTTCACCGCGCGAAACCCTGGTAACCGTGACAGGGTGAACAGCGTGGGGGAGGAGGAGCTCGCCATTCCCTTTGAGCACTTCGAGGTGGGCTTCCGCCTCCCCCTCTGGCCAGAGATGCGCCAGGGCCTCCGGTATTATGGAGTGGTTCCCGCGCAGCTGAATCCTAACTCGGTCGCTATCCTTGTGGAATTCATCTGCTACATGCGATCCGAGAGGATCGAGTTCAGCCTCCCCATCTTCCGGAAGCTGTTTACCTTACGCGCTAAAGGAGGGGTGGTCTTCTTCTCGGGGCAGCTGCTCAAGACCACCGGCCTCGCCAATAAGCACCATCACTGGGGCGAGAAGTTCGTTTTCGTTTCCGGCGACTTCGGCAACGTTCCTCTCGCGCTCATTCAGTACGAGGACGCCGCCTATAAGCCGCCCTCCCTGGGCTCGCGCGAGAGCGCTCTCTTTGAGTTTTTTGGAACTAAGGATTTCGACGTCCAGTTCCTCCGGCGGGGCGTCGATTCGCTCCCCCCACCCCACCCCCCGTGCCCCTGGGCGAAGGTATGGTCTCGTCTTTGACTCGCTATTCCCTGTTTTAAGATTTAGTGCTGAGAGCTGTCGCCTTTGCAGGAGAGCGCGAGATCCCCCTGCGCCAGCCCTTCGACGAGGCTCATGCTGCCGAGAGCCAGGCCGCGAGAGATCCGCTTGTTCTCGCGAAGTCCGCGGCGCAAGTTTGCCGGGACGAGCCGGCCCCGCTTCCTCCGACCGGCGCCGGGAAGCGGAAGCCCGGCGTCCCTTTGCCCCAAGCGCTCAAGAGACCCAAAACAACCGCTGCCGACAAGGGTAAAGCCGTAGCGGTTCCGCCCTCCCGACCTCCCGCTCCAGGCCGTTCCTTTGAAGAGATCCTGCAGGCTGCCAGCGAGATTGCTGTTGCCAGGAGTGGCGCTGAGGCCCCTGCCGAGAACCCCCCGGCCGCCAGTGGGGCAGATGGCGAGGGGGCCGCCGCCGAGACCTCCGCTCAGTCTCCGCCTGGAGAGGTGCCGCGGGGACATCGAAATTTTGGTCTTGGCACGAAGTGCCTTGATGCGGAAAATAAACCGCTGCTTCAGTGGGACCCTGATACCAACAGGGTCTCGATCTCGTCTCTTCTACCCAGCTGGGCGGAGCGAGAGGAAGTCATCAGCGAGGCCTTCTCCTTGGGCTACGGCCTTTACAGCCAGGAGAACGCCGACCTCTACGATAAAATGACCACCCAGCTCCTGGCTTACGACTCCACCCGGGCCTTGATGCGCGGGATCAAGCTTGCGCATATGTGCGCGCGTCGAAGTATCACTATCGACCGCAACTTCCAAGACATGTTCAAGGCAAGGGAGGAGGCGGTGGCTCAGGCGGTTTCCTTGAAGAAAGAGCTGGCAGATTCTAAGCAACTGCTGTCCTTGCGCACGGCGGAAGAGGTAAGCGAGACCTTTCGCGACATTTGCTCTCGCCACTGTAGATTTCAACATTTTTCCTCTCATGCTAACCTTTCGTTACGCAGGACTCCGCTCAGGTCGTGGCGCTTCGCGCGAAGCTAGCCCAGGTACGATATGAGAACGTCCTGCTGAGGGACCAGCTCCGACGCATGGAGGCGACTGCGGTCCCGCCTCCTCCTTCGTTGGAAGAAAGGCTGAGGAGCCGCCACTACTCAGAATACGACATCAACAAGCTCCTGCAGGCCAACACTCAAGCGACGGTCAAGCTGACCCTGGAGACGTTGCGAGACGTTGGCTGCTTGGACGGTAGAGGCAAGTCCGTCACCGCTCGCCAGCTCGTTCCTTGGCTCTTCGAACCCATCCAGAACCCCTAGGCAAGCCCAATTCCCCGCCCTCGGATGTCACGAAATCCCCTGCTGCGGGTGGCGAGACATCCGGGGAGGGCTCAGGCGAGAGCTCTCGCGGGAGTTCGAGCGAGAGCTCGGAGGGGAACAACGAGTCTCCCTGAAGGGCCCCCTTTATTTTTCCGTTTTGGTTGTAATGAGCGAGATGCTCCAAACTTGTAATTGTATTTGGAGCAAACGATCGTACATACTGCAAATGTTTGTGTCTCTTTTCTTTTGCGTTGTAAATATGTTACAAGTGTTTTGAGTAGATACGTCTGTAGAAGCCGAATGCCTCTCAAGCATGCTTCCACCGAGGCCCTTAGCCCCTCTAGGGTTGTCTCCCTTAGCGATGGATAGGCGAGATCTTGTCGAGAAATCCTAGGGTTAGGACGTCCCGTTTCTACATTCTGCCGAGAACCGTCTCCCGGGAACGTCGCCCGTAGGCCTTTTAAGGGGAGACCGTCCCTCTTTACCTTGCGCGAACTGGCCGAACCTTCCGCCTAGCACATCCCACTGTCTGACCAAGGATCCTTTGTCAGGAGCCTTCCCACCGAGAACTTCCTTAGGCGAGATCTCTTTGGCGGAGACCTCCCGGCCGAGACCTCCTCTGGCCGAGACCTCTCCTCGCCGAGACCTCTCCTGCCTGAAGGGATCCTACCTCTCTTCATTCCGTGTTTCGGGTGCGTTTCCTGCCCCGCTCAGAACATCCGAGTCGAAGTGTCTCACAGGATCAAAAACTTCCCTCCCACAGGCGAGCCTTCGGGCCTGCCAGCAAGATGAGAGTCTGCGCAGCGGGTCTACCTGGGGCCGAGCCGCGCTCGGGGTAGTGCAAGAGTAACCAAGGATCAAGAACCCAAAATCAGGCCTTCCCCCACAGGCGAGCCTTCGGACCTGCAAGCTAGATGAGAGCCTGCGCAGCGGGTCTACCTGGGGCCGAGCCTAGCTCGGGGTGCCGATGAAGTTTCCACAAACAAGATCTATCCCCCACAGGCGAGCCTTCGGACCTGCCAGCTAGATGAGAGCCTGCGCAGCGGGTCTACCTGGGGGCGAGCCTAGCTCGGGGTGCCGATGAAGTTTCCACAAACAAGACATATCCCCCACAAGCGAGCCTTCGGACCTGCCAGCTAGATGAGAGCCTGCGCAGCGGGTCTACCTGGGGCCGAGCCTAGCTCGGGGTGTTGCAAAACACATAATTACACCCTATCATAAGAATTTTACAACAGGCAAAAGGAAAACAAGTTGATTGATGTATTATAACAAGCTTGATTTTGGATACATAATTACACCTTCCCCCTCTCACGGGTAGAAGCGTTTAAGGTCATCGCCGCTCCAGGTGTGGCTTAAGGTTCTCCCCTCCACGTCCTGGAGGTAGTAATCTCCTGTTCCAAGGACCTCCTTCACTATGTAAGGCCCTTCCCAGTTCGGGTTGAGCTTGCCCACGGGGGCCGACCTTCCTGCCGCGTCAACCTTTTTCAGCACCAGATCTCTTTCGGCTAACTGCTTGACCCTGATATGCTTATCGAAGTACTTAGCCATCCGCCGCTTGATCTCTTCTTGCCTGATGGCTGCCACGTCACGCAGCTCTTCCACCATGTCTAGCGAGAGACGTAACCCCTCCTCGTTCTCCAACCTCCAAGTCTCATCTCCTTCGCCTGCGGCTGCGACCCGAGGGGACCGAACCTCGAACTCCACTGGTAGGACCGCCTCACACCCGTGAGAAAGCTTGAAGGGGGTCTCACCGGTGGCCGTGTTCGGAGTCGTTCGCAAGGCCCACAGGACCGAGGGGAGCTGCTCCACCAAATTTCCTCTTAAGTTCTCCACTTTTTTCTTGAGTAGGTTCACAATAATTTTGTTTGCCGCCTCCACCTGGTCGTTGCTCCGGGGTGATGGACAGAGGCAAATCTGAGATTTATCCCCAGCTGGGCGCAGAAGTTGATGAACTCTTCACTGGCGAACTAGAGACCGTTATCTGTCACTATCGCTTGAGGCAGCCCATGTCTGCATATGATCTCCCCCCAGACGAAGTTCCTTATGACTTGCGAGGTGACTTTGGCCAAGGCCTTAACCTCCAGCCACTTTGAGAAGTAATCGACCATGACCAGGAGGAACCTCCTCTGCCCACTAGCCGGAGGGAAAGGCCCGACCAAGTCCATCCCCCAGATGGCGAAAGGCCATGGCGATGTTATGCTTCTAAGTCTTTGAGCAGGCAAGAGTTGGAGGGGGGCGTACAGCTGGCACTTTTGGCACCTTTTTGCGAACTCTACTGCATCCTTCCTCAGGGTCTGCCAGAAATACCCCTGCCTTATTACCCTTGTCTCCAATGTCCTTCCTCCCGAGTGGCTGCCGCACTCGCCCGAGTGTACCTCCCCCAGGATCCTTGGGACCTCTTCTTCGGTTACACATCTTGCTAGGAGCCCTGACAACATCTTACGATGCAACCCCCCTTCCATTATCAGATAATGAGTTGCCTTGCGCCTGAAGCTCTTTGCATCCTTAACCTCCTCCGTCAGCCTGCCAGTGGTCAGGAAGGTTACCAACGGGTCCACCCACGAGGATCGCCGACCTACCTCCATCAACTCCCCTTCCTCAATTGCTGGCCGAAAAAGTTCAGTCAGGGTCCCTCCTTCCCGAGGTCCAAACTTCGCCAATCGATCGGCGGTCGCGCTCTCCTCCCTGGAGACATGCTGGATTGAGAATGACCGGAACCCACCGATGATCGCCCTTACCTTGGATAGGTATTTTATGAGGGTAGGCTCCCGAGCTTCGAACTCTACTCGGATCTGTGACGCTACTACCATCGAGTCAGTGAAGGCCTTCACGTCCTGGATCTCAAGCTTCTTCGCCAAGCGAAGGCCGGCGATCACGGCCTCATACTTTGCTTGGTTGTTGGTCACCGGAAAATGGTAAGCCACCGCCTGCTCTATCGCGACTCCTTGGGGGCTTATCAACACCACTCCTCCCCCGAGGGAATACCTTCCCGAGGCCCCATCAAACATCATCTTCCACGCTTCCTGTGGCTGCGGCTCCCCCTCCTCGACTTCAACAACATAGTCCGCCAGAAAGTCCGACACCGCTTGCGCCTTAATGGAGAGTCTCGGAACAAAAGAAATGTCGAACTCGCTTAGTTCGATGGACCACTTGGCAAGTCTTCCCGAGTGCTCTACCCCTTCAAAGATCTTGCGAAGAGGATGGTCGGTGACCACCCTAATCGAGTGTGCTTGAAAATACGGTCGGAGCTTCCTTGCCGAGACGACCAAAGCGTAAGCCAACTTTTCGAGGATGGGGTAGCGGAGCTCTGCCTTCTTCAAGATCCGGCTGACGTAGTAGATTGGCAGCTGCTTCTTTCCCTCTTCTCTTACTAGAACGGAGCTCACCGCCTCAGCTCCTACTCGCAGGTACAAGGTCAGGTTCTCCCCTTCTTTTGGGCTTTGAAGCAGAGGAGCCTGAGAGAGCTGTCTCTTCAGCCCTTGGAAGGCTTCTTCGCACTCGGCGGTCCACTCAAACCTTTGGTTCCCGCGCAGCACCTTGAAGAATGAAGAACACTTGTCCCCTGACCTGAAGAGGAACCTGCTTAGCCCAGCCAATTTGCCTGTCAAGCGCTGGACCTCCTTGGCATCGCGAGGTAATTCCAAATCTAGGATGACCTTCACCTTGTCCGGGTTAGGCTCCACCCCTGCAGGAGTCAAGAGATGCCCGAGGAACTTCCCGCGGCTGGCCCCGAAGACACACTTCAAGGGATTCAGCCTCATCTTGAACCTCCGCAGGGTGGCGAACGTCTCTTCTAGATCCTGCAGGTGCGAATCCGCACACTTGCACTTAATCATCAGATCGTCGACATAGACCTCCAAGTTTCTCCCCCTTTGATCTCGGAAGACCTGATCCATCATGCGTTGGTATGTAGCCCCTGCGTTCTTCAACCCAAAGGGCATCATCTTATAGCTGAAGCACCCCTCCCTTGTGATGAAGGAGACGTCCTTGACGTCGGGAGGGTGCATTCGGATCTAGTGATAACCTGAAAAAGCATCCAAAAAGCTCATAATAGAAAAACCGACGGCTGAATCAACCAGCGCGTCGATCCGAGGCAGGGGGTAGCAATCCTTAGGGCATGATTTATTTAACAAAGAGAAATCGATACACATTCGTCATTTCCCATCCCCTTTCTTAACCATTACCACATTGGAGATCCAGCCTGGATACTGGATCTCCGAGATGAAGCCGGCCTCCAGGAGCTTTCTGACCTCCTCGCGGATGGGTTCCTCCAGCTTGGTGGCGATGACCCTCATCTTTTGGCGTATGGGACGAGTGCGGGGGTCCAGGTTCAGGCGGTGTCAGGCCACGTCCGCGTCGATGCCCGTCATGTCTGTCGCGCTCCAAGCGAAGATGTCGATGTTGCTTTGGATGCAGGCCCACATTCGCTCCCGGTCCTCGGGACTCAAGCCCCCGCTGACCCGCACCCTCTGCACCTGCCCTGCGCTGGTGAAGACCTCCATCTCCACTACTTCCTCGGCTGGCTCCAGCCGCGACTGCTCCCAGCCGACCCTTGCTTCTTCTTCCAGCTCCAACTCCTCCCTTCCTACTTCCTCCTCAATCTCCATCGCCCCCTTCGGGCCCACCTGCTGCTGCTCGACTTCCTCGCCCTCCAGCCGCAGGGGCGGATCCAGGAATCTTGGCTAGGGGGGGCCCAGTCAGGAAGCCAATTTTTTTTTTTAAAAATATTTAAATACAAAAGATATATAGACAATTTTTCGACAAAATCACAAAATATATCATATATCTTCAATGAGCAAAAAAGTTACAAACAACCACATACATGTTACTTCAATTGTGCACGACGTTTTTTCACTTCATAGAATTCATCTATGATGCAATCTTTGTTAATTTTCTCCGCTATTTCTTGCTCAATATATAAAGTCATGCAATTAGCAAGAAATTCATCTTCCATCTTATTGTGAAGTCTTGTCTTTACCAGTTTCATAGCAGAGAAAGACCTTTCTGTGGTTGTTGTTGATACCGGAAGAATTAAAATGAGTCTAATAATTTTGTCAATAAGATAGTAGGTCTTCGATTTTTTCGTTTCCACCAATTCTTGATAAAGCTCGGAAATTGTAAGCAAATTCTTGAAGTTCTTGTGGGAAGAAATATCAATCTGATAATGTTGCAACTGAGTATTCAACACAAAAATTTCATGCTCGCTGAAATCTTTAGGATAGAAATTCTTTGCAATGACACATATATCATCAATATTGAAAGATTTGTATGCATCACTTGGATCTAAAGTCATACTTAGACGAAGTAGTTCCATAGAATTTTCACTGAATCTTGAGTTGAGCTCCTGCAACACACAATCTATTGTGGAGTTGAAAATGTCCACTCGAAAATGATGTTCCACTGTAATGATATCACGTAGACTTCGAAACCGACGATTACTAAATTGAGCATTCATGTCGGGTACTTCGACTTCATTTTTCTCACAAAATATGTTCACAACCTTTAAGAACTTTCCCAGCCAGATTCCCGCAATTTCTGAATCAGAGCTTTTGTTGTCGAAACTAAATTTATAGCATTTAATATATCCTGAGATTGATGTTGCAGTGTTTTGCATAAAACGTCACTGATTCCCAAAACTTCTTTCATCAAATGCAAGATAAATACAAATTCGAATACTCCCATTTTTCTAAATGCTGCTTCTGCATCTCCACGCTGAGCAGATGTCCCTCCATTTTCACTAATATCAAGCAACACAGAGCACGTGACATTGTACATATTTAAAACACTACAAACGGAGTTTAAATGAGATGACCACCTAGTATCACCATGTCGTTGTAGTGAACCAATTTGATTGGCTCATGTGCCCGTTTCAATTTCACCTAGAGCAATCATGTGATCGAAGTATTCCTTTTGAGCAGATCGCAATTGATAATTACATTTGGAGGAAGCACCAACAGTATTAACAATATATATTAATTCATTGAAAAAATTATGTACTGTCTTCACTTCCCTTGATGTTGCAACAAGTACTAACTGAAGTTTATGTGCAAAACAGTGAACATAATAAGCTTGTGAACATTCATTAAGGAATAACATTTTTAGACATTTCCATTCACCTCGCATGTTACTTGCACCATCATATCCTTGACCACGCATATCCTGAATACTCAAATTATAACGAGAGAGAACTGTTAAAATTTCATTTTTAAGAGTCTGTGCACTTGTCTCAGTAACATGAACAAGATCTAAAAACCTTTCTTGCACAAAGCCACAAATATCCACAAAGCGAATCACGATAGACATTTGCTCTCTTTTTGACTCATCTCTGAATTCATCAACAATTATGCAATATTTAGAATCACCAATTTCCTTACGAATAATATCTTGCACCATTCTTGACATAACAGAAAGAAGATCCTTTTGAATAAGAGGTGATATATACATAGCATTTCCCGGGACATTTTCTAATACAACATCATCAACATCCTTGTTATAAGTTCGGAGTAATTTAATCACTTGAACAAAATTACTGCGATTAATTGATTCTTGACTTTTATCATGACCTCGAAATGCAATACCTTGAAATGCACAATATCGCAAATCATCAATTGAAGTTCCGACCCACAATCGATTCATGACAATTTGCTTAGAAGATTGTCTTTCCATTACTGTATCTATATGTTGACATTGAGAAATTAAATCTGCACAACCTTGGACTGCAATGTTGTGTGGAGAACAATGATTCTTCCCAATATGAGTTAAAAAAGCACAATTCTTTCCATTGACTTTCTTCCAGTTTCGAAATCCTTCAGTTGTGAACGAGCTTGTCCCAAATCGACCAGGGATCTGTTTATTGAAAATATAGCACGACAAACAATATGCGACATCTTTTGCAGGAGAATACTCTAACCATGGGAATCTCTCGAACCAGGAACTTTGAAATCTTCGATGATGTTCGGCAGAGGATGGATACTCTTGAAGCTTGTGTTGATAAGACCCAGCTTTAAGATATGATCGTCGCATTTCATCTTGTTGATTTAGAGGATACTCCCAAATTTGAGGCCGTAATCCAGGATCACGCTCGAAAGCGAGTGAATGGTGGTCAAGTGGGGAATAATCAACATTAACTAACGGAGAATTAACATTAACTTGCTCTGATGATGTAGGTGTGTTGATTTCACTTGAGAACTTCTTATTGAAAAATGAGTGAATTGTTTTTAACTTTTTCATGAAAAACTAATAACGTAATATTGTAGATTAATCACAAAACCATTCCAAAACATAACACAAAAATTGATAATGTACAGAGTAAATTAGGTTGGTGAGCATTTTCCTCAGCGAGCATTCCAGTTGGAAATAAATAATCTTTTAAACCCAGTGAGCATACTGCTATATAAGACTTTGCTCTAAAAAACTATTAAAGACTCAGCTATAAAAGAATCAAGTGATGAGGTGCCACTAAGAATTGAAAGACATGAAAATTCCACTCGGCAAGGAAGAAAAATCTGTTAAGTTACCAACTTTCGATCAGGAATCGGGAGAAAAGGAGCACCGGCGAGCCTCGATCGGAATCGACTACGACTCGGCGAGACGGGCGGCGACCAGCGAGCCTCGATCGGAATTCCGAAATGATGGAAAGGGGAGCAGCCAAGCAGGAATCGAGACGGCCGGCTGGAGGCTGGAGCGGATATAAGTATACATATATATAAAAGAATAGACTGCGGTTCTTTCTAAGAACCGTAGACTATGCTTTATGTATATATATATATATATATATATATATGTTTTTCGGGGAGAAAGTTTGATGGAGACTTCCGTGTCAGCATTAAGCAGCATAGGCAGGTTGATTTTTTTTATTTCTTCTCAGGAAAACAAGCTGGCGGGTACCAAAAAGAACCAGAAAACATGATTACACAGCAGAAGTTTTGATTTTTTTTATTTCTTGGGGGGGCTCGGGCCCCCCCGGGCCCCCCCGGGCCCCCCCTTGTATCCGCCCCTGCTTCCAGGGCCTCCTTCTCAGCTTTTCCCTGTTCCTCCGTCTCCCTCGTCGCCTCTCCTAGGCTCATCTCCTCTTCTCCGACGTCCTCCTCCTGCTCCGCCATCTCCCTCCTCGCCTCTCCTAGGCTCATCTCCTTTTCTCCGACGTCCTCCTCCTGCTCCGCCATCTCCCTCTCCAGCTCTTCCGCCTCGGCCATCCAGTACACGGTGTTGACCGCCGTCACATAGCACTGCCTCGTCACCTTCGGATCCCCCCTGATCCTAACCTGCACCCCTCCGTTATTGAACTTTAGACATTGGTGGAACGAGGAGGGGACGCAGCGAAAGGCGCTGATGAGGGGACGCCCAAAGATGACGTTGTAACTGCTCGGAGCGTCCCCTATCACGAACCTGCAGTTCCGTGACACGCCTCCTAACTTCACATGCAGCCCTACCCCTCCTTCTACTTCCTTCCTCTCTCCAGAAAATCCGAACAGCGGTCCATCCGAAGCCAAGACCCTTTTCCCCTTAACCCTCATCTCATCAAAGGCCATCTTGAAGATAACATTTACTGAGCTCCCGTTGTCCACCAGTATCCTCGAGACCGTGAAATTCTCCACTGCCGTCCGGATCACCAGGGCGTCACAAAACGGATCTTCATAGTCCGGCATGTCTGCTGACGAGGTGATATTTTCTTCCGGCGGAGGAGCCTGGGAGGTAGAGGCGACCCCCTTCGGTATATGGTTTGAAGGCTCCCCTTGCGGGTTGCCTCGATCCCCACTCCTCTGTGGATCACCCCGATCCCTCCCCGGGTTCTCACGTCTACCCGGTCCTCATATCTATCTTCTCCCTCCCCCTGCTGCACTTCCACGATCCTAACCGGCGAATCCTGCCTCCATGCTCCTCTTGCTTCTCTCATCTCTAAGAACTCAGGGCAGGTGGTCGTCGCGTGACCTTCCTCCTGGTGGAGGTCACAAAAGAGCAACGCCGCCCTACCCCTTCTTCCTTCTCCTCCTCTTCTCCCAGCTCCTCGAACTCCTCTCCTTGCTCCTCTTTCTCTGCCCACCTCCATGACCTCTTGCGGCGGCGGGAGGTGACCTCTTGGCCCCTGCCTCCACGCCGGTTGGTCGAACCTCCTGGGTTCTCGTAAGTTATCTCATTCTGGTAGCTTCCTCCTTGGCCCTGGGGGCGACCCTCCCGGGCCCCCCATCCCTGCTGCTGCCCCTGCCCTCGGGGTTCTTCCCTCCTTCTTTCTTCTCTTTGCTCCCTCTGCTCTCTCGGCTCCCTCTGCCTTCCTGCTGCAGGCTCCTTCACATCATCTTCCGCTAGCCTGGCCAACTTCCTGACAAACGCTGGATTTGCCCTCTCGAAGTCTATCTCTTTCGCCGCCCTCTCCATGAGTTCCTCAAAGGAGAGGGGGGCACTCTCTTCAACTCCATACTGAAGAATCCCGGGCTCAGCCCCAGGGTGAAGGCGAGCATCAGCGCGTACCCTGGGACCTCCTGGACCATGAGGATCTCTTCCTGAAACCGGTCAACGTAATAACCCAGTGTCTCGTCGTGCTTCTGCCTTACTGCAAACAGGCACTCCGTCTCCTTCTTCCGTTTCTTAGACGTTGAGAACCTCAACAGAAACCCTCGGCGCAGATCTTCAAAGTTATATGTCGAGCTCGTCGGCAACTGGTGGAACCAGTCCCGGGCCTTCTCCTTCAATGTGATGACGAACAACCGACACTTGAAGGCATCTGTCATCTGCCTTATCGAAACCACGTCTTCGAATCACTGCACATGTTGTACAGGGTCATCTTTCCCTGAGTAATAGGACATGTCCGGCTCCCGGAACCCCTCTGGCACCGAAGCTGAGATGATGAGCTCGCTGAAAGGGCTCTCGCCTCCTGCCTGGCGAGAGGGCACGTCTCGCGGCCTCGGCTGGCTGGCCCGATCCGCGAGACCGTGCCCAGGGAAGAGTTCTCGCACAGCCGCCTCCCTCTCGCCCAAATCTGTCAGTCTCCTTGCCTGGGCGCTGGCCTGGGAAGAGCTCCCGCGCGGCCACGTCCCTCTCGCCGACTTCCACCGGGACCTCCTTCCCGGGGCGCTGCCCCGGAGCATTCTCACCCAAGAGCGGGACCGCCTCCACTGGGACCTGAGGATTCGCCCACCCACTCCTCGCCGAGAAGGCCAAGCTAATGGTCTGCAGGACTTCTCGCCTGAAGTCCTCCAACATCTTCCTCGTCGCCTCCTCTCCCCGGGTGGGGGAGCCTCCAGAACCAGACCTTTCACCTTCACCTCCAGCCATGGGACTAAACTCAAGGCTTTCTTGTATCAGCTGCCTTCCACGCTCACCGCACCAGAACTGTTGAATCCAAAAATGACCTCAACGGGAATTCAAAACAGGGGTGCAACTAACACCTACTTCTCTCGAGCCTCGACCCTCGACTAGATTCAAAGGACCTAAGACTGACTCAAAGCCTCAGCAGGGAGTTCCCACCTCACACCCGGAAGATCTCTGAGAGCTTCCCCTCCAAAGTCAAAAGCTGGGCTAGGAGCTCCTCAGAAAGCACTAGAGATTTGGATGATAATGAGAGCTTGCTTTCTAAGGAGCCCTTATGGGTCTATTTATAGCCTTTTGCTGACCTGAGATTACTGAAATACCCTTAGCTGACCTGCCAATAGTCAAATCTCGTTTTTTATAAAGTACTAAATGCAGCCCCTGAGGGTATAGGGGTAATTTTACTCGAGGGTAATTAGGTAATTTTACCCCGGTCCCTGGGCCCCACTCGGCGAGAACTCTGAGCCGAGAACCTTCTTTTCCAGAGCTTGGCGCAAGCGATCTCGCCCGCTTATGGGCGAGAGCTCCTCCAAGGCGGGAGCTTGGCGCAAGCGCAGGCGTTCCCGCCCACTCATGGGCGGGAACTTCTTCAGGGCGGGAGCTCTTCTGGTCTGAAGCTCGAAGCTAGTCCAATCCTGACCGTTGGTGCCTCCGGGTCCTACTCAGCGAATATGGGGTTGTACAGTATGCATAAACCGACTTACTACATCAACCGCAAATGATATATCTGGTTTTGTGACGGTTAGGTAGATCAATTTACCCACAAGACGCCGATAATATTCTGGATTTGGAAGTAGAGAGTCCTCTTCAGATCCCTGAGCGCACAGCATGTGGTTGACTTTCATCGGGGTATCCGTAGGTTTACACCCCGAGAGGCCGACATCTTGCAGAAGGTCAACGCAATACTTACGCTGAGATAAGACTAGGCCATCAGGTCGTCGAGCTACCTCCAGGCCAAGAAAGTATCGAAAATTTCCCAGGTCTTTGATTTGGAAGATAGAGTTTAGATGTTGCTTAACATGTTGTATCCCGGTTGAGTCATTACCAGTGATTAGAATATCGTCTACATAAATCAGAAGTATTATGGTCCCAGTTGACTGGTGACGAGTGAAGAGAGAGGAATATGCAGAGCACTGTTTGAAGCCCACCTCATGAACGGCCTTGCTGAATTTCCCAAACCATGCCCGGGGAGACTGTTTGAGACTATAGATAGATTTGCGAAGTAAGCATACACGAGACTCCACCGGGGTCTCAAACCCGGGCGGTTGATGCATGTAAACGGTCTCAAGAAGATCGTCATTCAAGAAAGCATTCTTAACATCAAGCTGATGAAGAATCCATCGACAGTGAATAACTAAGGAGAGTAGAACCTGAACGAAATTCAATATTGCAACTGGAGAAAAGGTTTCCTCATAATCAAGGTCATACTGTTGGGTAAAACCCTGAGCCACCAGCCGAGCCTTTAAGCGATCCACCGTCCTATCCGCAACATGTTTGATAGTAAAGATCCACTTGTAGCTAACACAGTTGTGACCAGAAGGAAGAGATACAAGATCCCAGGTGTGATTACCCCATAAAGAATGCATTTCTTCATCCATGGCGGCACGCCACCGTGGATGCTGGAGGGCTTCCTGCACAGAGGTAGGTATAGAGATAGAGGAGAGAGAGAGAGAGCAAAGGTAAGAAGGGGCGGAGAGAGCCGATGTAGAGAGACATAATTGGCCATTGGATGTGCTGTGGAGCAGATTGCCGGATCAACAGGCCGCAAGAGCACACCGGTAGGGGGAAGCTGATGTAGGGCATCCGGACGTGGAGGACGACGAGCGTAAACCTGTATGATAGGAGGTTTAAAAGGAACTGGTGGTGGTGTGAGAATCCGAAGCAGAGTAGGGAGAAATGGTGAAAGTGGAGACGTCACGGGTATGATGGGCCGAGGTAGCGGAGAAGGAAGAAGAGGATCAGAAGGACTTGTGTGATATGGTTGGTCTTCATGAAAGGAGACATCAGCAGACACAACCACCTTACCAGTGGTAGGAGAAAAACAGACATACCCCTTCTGAGTGCGTGAGTACCCAACAAACATAGCTTTGGTAGCACGAGGGGTTAGCTTGTCATTGGAAGGACCAAGGTGGTGGACATAACAGGTACACCCAAACACACGAGGTGTGAGAGAGAAGAGAGTTATGGATGGGTAAAGGAGAGTAATGAGCGCCACAAAGCTGAGGACAGAAGAAGGTATGCTATTGATGAGATGACAAGCAGTAGAGACGGCAAAGTTCCAGTAGAGGGGAGGAACCTGCATTTGGATCATGAGAGATCGAGCCACATCAAGGAGGTGTCGATTTTTTCGTTCCGCTACGCCATTCTATTGAGGCGTATAAGCACAGGAAGTCTGATGTATAATACTGAACTCAGCGTACAGGTTGGAGAAGGTGCGACCAATATATTCTCGAGCATTGTCCGTACGAAGAGTTTTGACACAGGTAGAAAACTGAGTGCGTGTTTCCGTAAGAAACACACAGAACGTAGTCGTGAGTTCGGTACGATCACGAAGTAAATACAACCAGGTAACCCGCGAGTAATCATCTGTAAAGGTAACAAAGTACCGATGCCCCAAGACACTAGGGACCTTATAGGGCTCCCAGATATCAAAATGTACTAGGGATAAAGGAGAATCGCTCCGAGTACATGAAGGAGAAAAGGAGACACGGTGTTGTTTACCGAAGATACAAGATTCACAAAAGAACTCTTGGAGAGAGACAGTAGGAAAAGCTTTCTTGAGAATTAGGAGAGGGGCGTGCCCAAGACGACGATGTCAATCAGTGGTGGAGACAGAGGTGAGAGCAGAGGTGAGAGCAGTGGGAGGAACGTCGAGAAGATATAACTCATTAGACAGTCGCCCTCTACCAAGTATAGCCTGCGTCAGTCGATCCTGCACCACAAAGGAAGAGCGTGATAAAGTAACACAACAATCAAAGTCTTGCGTAAGACGGCTAACAGAAAGAAGGTTAAAAGGAGAGCCCGAAACATGAAGAACCGAGGATAAGGAAAGAGAGAGTAAGAGACAGATTAGCAGCGCCAGAAACCGGGAGCGTGTCACCATTGGCCACAGTGATGTGTTTGGGGTAAGCAGTATCTAAATATTTGGGCGGCTGCTGCGGAGAGAGATGGTGTGTAGCACCTGAGTCCACAATCCAGTGAGAGCTGTGTGAAAGGAACGATATACCTTCCTTGAAGATCGAGGCAACAGAGCTAGAGAAGCGACTAACCACCCCTTGAAGCTGATGTAGTTGAGTACGCAACGCAACAACCCCATCAACAGTGATCGAGTCGGATGCCATAAACCTGATCGGCAGCGAGGCACGGAAACCGGGCGGCAAGAAGGTAGCGCTTAGGCGGACCGATCCAGCGACTAGAACGGAGGAAGCACTGAGAACAGCGAGAACGGGCCGCAGCGTCGAGAACAAGTCGTGCGATAAGAGACAGCCGCATAAAAAGAGACAGCGGCGAGAACAGGCCACAGCGGCGAGAACAAGCTGGGAAGAGAACAAACCGCAACCTGAAGAAGGCGGAGCAGAGAAGAGGAGAGGTCGCACGCAATGAGACAAGGCGCGACGACTAGCCAGAGAAGAAGCCGCGCGAGAAGTCCGCACGGTCACGGTGATCACACTAGAGGCAAGGGAAGATGTCGCGACCCAGATGCGGAGATCGCAACCGTTAAAGAACAATCCGCGGAGAGAAGAGAACAGAAGCCGCGATGACGAAGACAAGTCGCGGCGACTTGGGGAAGTCGCGGTGAGAATGGAGTAAAGTAGCGAGAGGGCAGAGAAGAAGTCGCTGCGGGTTGACGAGGTCGCCGCGGGTAGAAGAGGTTGTTGTGGGAGAGCACTCTTGCACGACAAGCCCGCGTGGTTACACGAGAGGCCGCAGCAGGTAGTCAAAGTGACAAGAGCAGCGGAGAGCAAGAGAGTGATAGGGAGGTCGCGACCCAAGTGTAGAGAAACAGACCGCATGGTCACAGTGAACACACTAGCGGCCAGAGAAGGAGCGACAAGAGAGGCCGGCTCGAACAAAAAAGGGGAGAGGTCGCAGCGGTGAAGGAGAGACCGCGCGGGAATACAAAGGGAGAATACTAGGCCGCGAGTAGGAGAACTCGCAACGGGCAGAGTTCGCAGCGGGTAGGAGAAAGAGAGGGTAGAGCTCGCAGCGGTTAGAGAAGAAGCCGCACGGGTAGAAGGATGTGCGAGAAAGCCTCACTTGCCAAAGAGAATCCTATAAAAGGAAGAAGGGAGCAGAGGTGGAGGCCACGGGAATGGAGGGGAAGAGAAGCGGGCAGAAAGTTCTAGCCGCAGGTAGCGGGTAGAAAACAAACAGGTCGCGCCAGGCGCGGGAAGGGAAGGTCGGGCGGTTAGCAAAGGCTAGCCGCAGGGAGAGACCGGGCGGTTAGCAGAGTGCTAGCCGCAAGGAGAGACCGAGTTCCTCTGATACCATGTAGAAAGGAATAGTAAAACCTTGCATATACTTCTTCATGTGTAAAATACAAGAGAGAATACAAATATATAGGAGAAGAGAAGGAGAACAATCCTATACAAGAGATGTGGGACTAAAGGAGAAGAAGGAAATGAGCCTATAATTGGGCCTTTACAACAATCTTTCATATGTCATCTAACAAGAATCAAATTCTAAACAGCATAAAGAGCATAAAAAGAATTGCGACTTGGACTATAAATTGAGAAGTTACAATAACATTTTCAGGTTGCTGAAAAACAAAGCAACAGCTTGAAGATATTGAATGATTATCCAGTTATACGCATAAAAAATAGGAAAGCATATGAAAAACAGGTAACAAGCTTACAATCCCAGGTGTAGTTGTGAACTATTGTTTCAAAAATTCAGTTAAAATCAAAAGGATAGAATAAATACTGAAGTGCAGAAACAGACCTCATCAGAATGAAGTCCAAGATGTTCAGACCATAGAGAGAGGCGAAGACTAAGAGAGAACTTTCCAGCATTCCACAGCTTCCCACTCATGGAAGAATTAACAAATTCTTTGTCTTCAATAACCACGCCAATCTGCACAGAGAACATATCTTATTTTAAGAGGGTAAAAACAAGAGGCAATGGTTCGACTCATGAAAGGAAAACAAAGATAAAAAAAAAAGATAAATCGTAGTCATGTATCGTGCATGAGCTTTATTAATATCTTAAGAGATGAAAAACATATTCCATACGAAATGTGGGACTAAAGTATCCAAAAAATATATATTAAAGAAAGAATAATAGTATGTGTTAAGATCACACACGACCAGTTATCTACGTCTTTAATTAGTGTCATCAATGTACGAGTCCGCTATGTTTTATCATTTCGCGTGTTCTCTTTATTTTTTGGTATTTACACCCATGTCACTATGTAAGTCTTCAAATCCCTTGGATCATTGTATGGATTATATATCTGTTAGAAAAGCCCATGTAAAAAAGGCCTATTATTGGGCTCATGTATTTGATTCTTTTCCTCTTCTCTCATTAATCCCACATCTTGTATGGGACTTTCCATCTCCTTTTCTCTCCTATATATTTGTATTCTCTCCTTGTATTTTGATACACAAGAGGTATATACAAGATTTTGAGCTCTTTCTACATGATATCAGAGGGACTCGTTTCCTCCTACGGACTCCTATCTTCTGTCCGCCTCTCCTGATCAACCTGCGGCTTTCTCCCCTATCCGCTCCAGTCTGCGACCTGCTTCTCTGTCCGCGCACATCTTCTCCCTAGTGTTGAAGCCAAAAATGACCTCTGTGGAGTTCGGGGTCCCTAGAAAGGGATGACCTCGCACCTACTACACTCAGGAGAACGTCACGGACCAAAGGATCAAGAAGCTAGAAACAGACCCTCAGCTCTAGCGCGGAGGTCCCACCTCACACCCGGAAGACCTTTGAGGTCTCCCCCTCCCTAGCCAATGCTTGAGCTAGGGTGCCTTGAAGGATGAAGAGAGAGTGAAGAAGTGATGCTCTCCAAGGCACCCCTAAGGATCTATTTATAGTTTTTCAAAACCCATGGACCAAAATGCCAGAAATACCCCCGGGGCCAAAAGGCTTTGGGCCAATAGAAAACAGCCACGCCGGGGGGGCAAAGAGATAATTCCACCCGAGGGTAAAACGGTAAAAGCATGGCCAAAAGGGGGCCCAATGATGGGGGGAGCCAAACCACTCATCTCCCCGGGCACCCGAGACGAGCAGGGGAGAACCCGGCCCCGGGCCGGTCTCCCCCCCCCCCCGCCAAGCCGCGAGGCGGGGCGAGAGCCCGACCCCGGGCCGGTCTCTCCCCCGCCATCCCGCGAGGCGGGGCGAGAGCCTGGCCCCCAGGCCGGTCTCGCCCCCGCCAACCCGCGAGGCGGGGCGAGAGCCCGGCCCCGGGCCGGTCTCGCCCCCGCCAACCTGTCGCACCCGCTCCCCCCAAAAAAATGGGCCACTGGGGGGAGGCAGATTTTTCCTCCCCCTACTAGTATATTCCGAGGGCTAGGCCTAAATTGGCCACCAAGAGCTCAAACCACTCCAAAAGCTTAAAAACTCAAAACCTGCGAATACGGGGTTGTACACCTAGGCCGCTAGGTTTCTGCGGCCTGCTTTCTCTGACTCCTCTTCCACTTCTCTTCGTGGTTCCACCCTTCTCCTCAAGCCACTTATAACCTCCTTTCCCTGACCCGTGGGGCCCACCAATCCCTCTTTGCTTATGTCCGCTGCGAGCTGACTCTACTGTCTGCTGCGAGCTCCTGCTTCAGTCCGCCACAGGGTTTCTTCTCCCTGCTCTGTTTTTCTCCCTTGCGAGCTCGCTCTCCTATCTCGCGCGCCTCTACTCGCTGCTATTTTGGTCCGCTGCGAGCTCTCATCTGCTGTGCTGCGGCCCGCTCTCTGCTTCAGTCCGCTGCGACCTGCTCCAGCACGCTGCGTGGGCTGTCCTCTAGTCCCTGCGGGCTTTCCCTTCTCTCCTTGCGAGCTTCTACCCCTGCCCAGACCGCGCTCTCTCTTCTCGCTCGTGGTCTCTTGGCCTATCTCGCCGCGGACTGCTCATATCCGTTGCAGTCTCCCTGCTCGCTGACCTCCAGTCTGCTGCCTCTCCAATCGGCGAGCTCCCTTCCTACACTTGCGGACTGCCCTCTCTACTCGCTGCCGACTACATCGGTTCGCTGCAGACTGCCTCTCTACTCGCTGCGGACTTCCACGGTTCGCTGTGGCCTGCTCCTCCTTGCCTCTTGCCCTAGCCGCTGCGACCTGCCACTCGGGGTCCTTGCTCGCTCACTTCCCCGCGGGCTCCTATGTCAGTCCGCTTCTGCAGTCCGTCGGTTCTGCTTCCTCTCCCCTCCATGACTTCCAGCGACTCCACTGCGGCCAGCCCCTCTACAGACCGCCCGACACCTGTTCCCGAAATCCGTGATGAGCTGCGGATTACAACTATCTCCCTCTCAGGGAAGAAGAATTTTCTCCTTTGGGTTCACTCTATTCGCAGGGTTCTTCAGACAAAGGGCCTCTTGCATCACCTCACTCAAGCTCCTCTTTCTCCTTCAACTGACGAATGGCTCCGCAATGATGGCCGTGTTCAGACCTGACTCCTGAATTCCTTCGATGGCGAACCGTATCAGATGGTCATGTATTACGAAACGGCCAAAGCTATGTGGGATGAATTGCACTCCATGTACTCGGCTAAAGACAGCCTTCAACATCTCTATGACATCCTCACCGATCTTATGGCTCTCTACACGGGGGGACGGGGGGGGGGAACGGGGGAGGCCTCAGACATGACCTCGTTTGTCGCTCGTGCAAAGACTCTCGCTGAGGCATGGATTCAACATCAACTGTCTACCACTGACCATGCTACTAAGCGTGCTCTGAAAGAGGCCGTTTGTATTTCCATCATGATGGCTCGTCTCCCGCCTCACCTTCAGAATATTCGCACTCAGATTCTGGCTTCCTCCATTATACCCTCCTTATCTGATGTTTGCTCTATGCTCCTCCGGGTTTCACCGCCTCCTGATACTCCTGCGCCTCCGCCCTCGGTCCTTCTTCAGCACACCCCTTCTCCCTTACTGCTCACCCCTACTTTCGTTCGTGGTGGCCGTTCGGATTCTCGAGGCCGTCGGCACGATGGTTGCCGACTTGTTCCTACTGCGGCAAGGACGGTCATTATGCGGTGACCTGCTACAAGAAGATTGGTTATCCTCCTCGTCCGACAGCTGCGGACACCTCCTCTACCACTCCTTCTGACCTTGAGGTTGTTCGTCTCCAACTCCAGTAACTACAAGGGCTGCTCAACCCGCCCTCTGCCTCCATCGCCACCGCCTCCGATGCAGGTACTGCTTATTTATCCACCAAACCGCGATGGATTCTGGACTCGGGTGTCACTCATCATATTACCTCGCAACAACCACCAAAGTACACGGATTCTCCTCATCTCAAGTCTATCACTGTGGCAAATGGGGCAACGGTCCCCGTCTCCGGCGCGGCTGACCTTGTCCTCAACCCCTCGCTCTCTCTTCGCTCAGCTCTTCATGTTTCGAGCTCTCCGTTCAATTTACTTTTTGTTGGTCATCTTACAAATGATCTAAATTGCTCTGTCATATTCACCCCCTCTTCTTTTCTTATACAGGATCAACGGACGCGGACTACCATTGGTAGGGGAACACTGCAGGACGAAATCTACCTTCTCGATGACAATCCCACCATCCTATCTTTTGTCTCCTCCAGTGAGTGACATCGACGTCTTGGCCACGCTCCTCTCCTGGTACTCCAGCGGGCTCTTCTAGATGTTTCTCTTCATCTTTTTCAGTGCGAGTCTTGTATCTTCAGCAAACAACCGCGTTCTTCTTTTCCTGCACATTGTACCTGGAGCACTGTTCCTTTTTATTTAGTGCATTCAGACATTTGGGGTCCTTATAAAGTTACTAGTATTTTTGGTTATCCCTATTTTGTTACGTTTATTGAAGACTACTCTCGAACAACGTGGCTTTACTTACTACGTGATCGTACCGAGCTTACTCGTGTCTTTCAGGCCTTTATCCTTGAAACGTGTACGCAATTCAACACTACCATCAAAACATTACGCACTGATAATGCTCGGGAATACACTAGTCATGACTTTGCGGCCTTATGCTCTGAATTCAGGATTCTTCATCAAACATCATGTGCTTACACACCACAGCAAAACGATGTTGCCGAACGGAAGAACCGGCACTTGCTTGATGTTTCCCGCTCTCTCACGCTTCAAATGAATGTCCTCAAAAGCTATTGGCACTTTGCGGTCTCTACTGCGTGCTTCTTGATCAACCGGCTCCCTTCCTCTGTCCTCCACTATGCTACTCCGTTTAGCCTCCTCTTTCCCTCTACTCCGGCTTTCCCTCTCCTGTCTCGGGTTTTTGGTTCCACATGTTATGTCCACCACCTGGGGCCATACACGGACAAGTTGGACCCCCGGGACACTAAACATATCTTCATTGGTTATTCCCGTACACAAAAAGGTTATGTATGTTACTCTCCTGCTACCCGCAAGCTTTCCGTTTCTGCTGATGTTACCTTCCGGGAAGATCAATCGTTCTTCTCTGCTCCTTTACCCACTCCTTCCACACCAGCACCCCTACCACCACTCCTCCCACGGCCTGTTATTCCCATTACTACCCCTCTACCACTGGGACAACCAGCACCGACTCCTGCCCCCTCCAGGACACCTGTCATCCGTGTCTACTCTCGTCACCCGTCCGACTCTGTTGCCCCTCTACAGTCGGCCTCGACCTCGGCTATTCCGCGCCCTGCTGATCAGGTACCTGCCTCCACTGCTCATCCTCTGGCAAAATATGTATCTTTGCATCGCCTCTCTCCTCACCTCCACACATTTGCTACTTCTCTTTCTTCGATTTCGGTTTCTAACTCTGTGCAGGAGGCGCTACAACATCCTGGATGGCGGGCCGTCATGGAAGAGGAAATGACTGCTCTATGGGCCAATCAGACATGGACTCTTGTACCCCTTCCTTCGGGTCACACACCGGTTGGGTGTAAATGAGTTTATGTTATCAAACATGCTGCTGACGGAACGATTGACCGCCTAAAAGCTCGTCTGGTGGCCCGTGGCTTCACCCAACTACAGGGGCTCGACTATGACAAAACTTTTTCTCCGGTTGCCAAACTCAACCCCGTTCGAGTCATCATCTCTGTGGATGTCCATCGCCGGTGGCCTTTATTCCAACTCGATATTAAGAACTTCTTTTTGAATGGCGATCTCCAAGAACTGGTCTATATGCAACAACCTCACGGGTTTGAGACCACGGGGGAGTCTCAGGTCTGTCAACTAACGAAGGCTCTGTATGGTCTCAAACAATCCCCTCGGGCGTGGTTTGACAAATTCAGTAAGGCTCTTCGAGAGGTTGGTTTTACTCGCAACTCGGCCGACTTCTCGCTATTCACTCGTCATCGAACAACGGGAACTGTTCTTCTGTTAGTTTATGTGGACGATATCATAATTACGGGAGATGACTCGAAAGGTATACAGGAGATCAAACTACACCTGAGTACAGTTTTCCAAACAAAAGATCTGGGGCCCCTTCGGTACTTTTTGGCACTCGAGGTTGCCAGACGGTCTGGTGGCCCGTGGATTCACCCGGTTCACTTACTCGAGTTGCCTGATCGAACATATAAAAGAAATCTGATTATTTATCAAGCATCTGCAAAACTGGCCTAGCAACTTTATTTCATACTCTTGCGAAAACTAAGGCTTAAACGCAACTTAAAATACTCTACTACCAAGAGTTTACTCTTACACAATCCTATGGCTCTGTGAAACCTTCTAGGGTCCAGGGATCCTAAACCTGCTTTGATACCAATTTGTAACACCTCTTCCCAGTATTTCAGAAATCAGCGGTCCGACCGGGTCAGCGATATAAAGAAAACTAGAAAACAATATTAAAACTAGTAGCAGCAGGTAATAAAAGTCTATACTAAACAGATTTAAGACTTACAACGGAAGTAAAAAAATTAAACTAAGGGTAATCACATACCTGATATCTGGATTCACAGAGCCACTAAACAAAAATGGAATTGAAATAACTGAAAAACTGTATAACAATAATAGTCTGATACACGCTATATAACATATTAACCAGGTACATTGTCCACATCTATAAGTACATGCTGAAATAGAGTAAACTGAATGGGAAAAGTACTACAAACTGACGCCACCATAACGCTCATCCTAGACGTAGTTTCTCACCTGCGTCACCTGTAAAAACATTGCCCACGAGAGGTCAGAGTAAAGAAAAATAATTCCTCCTAGTGATACTAAAAACTTTTCTCATATGATGAATGCATGCCTCTAAAAAATGATTTTGTGCATTAAAAATATTTATGATGTGTGTTATGCATGCCTTCAGAACACTACCTGGTCAAAACATTTCATATTCTATATTCGTGACTTTCAGTGCACTAACCCAAGTCCCGATGTTCACTACTGCTATACTGTCTCACGTCAGGTCTATACTTGAGTTCTAGGTGACCTCTAGCTTGCACCTCTACTAGGAAGGCTCTATGCAGAGTAGCTCCTAACGCGCAAAATCTGAAACTGACGACCCGAGACCATCTGACGAACTCAATTGTTCTAGTGTCACGCGGACACGGTCTCGAATCTACTAACTGTCTCAAGTGATTCAACTCCCAAGACTCTGTTACTCATAGGATACCATATGCCCTATGAGAAAGGTAGTGCGTCTCTACCAAGCACGAAAAGACTGAAGTGTGCTACTGACCTTTTGGTCAAATGCTACTTTGCTTGGGACATCTCTTTTGGTGTACTACTGAGCGACCCTTAACTTTCTTATGGTCGACTAGAAGGGGCATTCACGCCCTTCGTTGGACAAATTCCAAACTTACGTACACAGGTATAAGTTTCGTACCTAACATTACCAATCCTGATCTGACTACTTGGGTCTTGGAGAAGGGTATCATCCTACACCTTTTCCGCGACCGTTTTCCTATCACCACACCTTTCTATGCATGGTCATGATATTTGTACAAAACTCTACACATGCGTATATAAAGTATATTATTTGCTATGTCTAACTAACAGAAATTAAGTTTCCTTACCGTGGTGCTGCGGCGTTCGTACACTCGCCGCGACGACATCTTCTCTTCTGAAGGCAATCCTAATGCTGGGGACTTCAGAATGCTGCCCCGTCCCCACCAATATCCTGAAATTTACAGTAGCCCTAAATTCATAATTTTTCCCCTTTACGATTTTCCGTGGAAAATTTCTATACAACTAGGGTTACAAAAATACGTGTGCTAAACTTCGCATATTACCTTCACGTATAGCGATTGAGGCTCTCAAAGCGTTCCACACAAATTCCGTGGTGAACCACGAACACCAAAACCTAAAATAGGGCAATCAAAATGAAAACCTAGGTTAAACTAGTTTCCAAAACGAAGGAAATTCAAGCAGAAATCGAGCAAAGGAAAAGATCCACTCACCGGTACCAAAACAAAACTCAAACTCCTTCGGTTAGGGTTAGACCCGGTTCTCCCACGGCTAAGGAAGGATGAGGAAAGCTCACTGATGCCTGCAGGGGAGGGAGGAGAAGTCGGAGATGAGTTCCGGAGGAGAAATAGCCGCCGGCTAGGGTAGCGGGATGCGTCGGCTTCGATCGCAGCGGGAGACGGGAACGGTCGGAGTCGGCTTGCGGTTTCACTTCTCCCGTGATATTTGATGTGCGGGAAAAAAACTTCTCACGGCATACGGTTTTGATAACCGCATGAGAAGAGGGGGGGGGGGGATTTCTATTGGCACCCCAAGGCTGTGAATCTTTGCTATACGCAACCCACTCCACACCAAACTAACGCCCTTGCACTAAGCGATTTCTCGTCGCGCTACATTACTACAATTAAAATGTGTGTCGCTATAATAACTAACTTAAATCACCAGCTAATGAACGCGAGCTTTAGCAATAGAAGCATTGTACCTTGTTGTTGCGGTGCCTCGATCAAAAACCGTCGCGATTTTGCCCCTACAAATTTTAAATAATTCTTCACGTCAGATTTTCAGATGTTACAAATCTCCCCTCCTAACAAAAATTTTTGTCCTCGAAAATTGTAACCATACCTGAATCGAAGAGAAAAGAATAGTCTGCATTGCTCTTAAGCTCATCCTCTCGCTCCCAAGTATACTCTGGTCTGCCACAGTTCATCCAAAGGACTTTGACCATGCGAATCTCTCTATTTCCGAGCTTCTGTATCCTTGAATCCACTATTCTGACTGGTCTAACCCCAATACTAAGATCTGTCTCAATTGGTGCTTCCTCGGTACTGATGATTTGACTAGTATCTCTGACTGCTCTCCTCAGATAGGAGACGTGGAATACATCATGTACACCACTCATTTCCTCAGGTAAGGCCAATCTGTAAGCAACCTCACCAATTCTTTCCAGCACCTCAAAAGGACCAACGAATCTGGGGCTCAGCTTTTTCATCCGCTTTATTCTAGAAACTCCTCTGACTGGTCTGACCTTCAGATAAACGTAGTCTCCAACACTGAACTCTACTGATCTGTGCTTCTGATCTTGATACTTGGTCTGGCGATCCTGAGCTGTCTTCATACGCTCCTGAATAAGCTTGATCCTATTAGTGGTCTTATCAATCCATGACTCCCTGATAGTAGATCTTTCCTCACTTTCAGCCCAACATAACGGTGTCCGACAACGTCTGGCATAGAGGGCCTCGAACGGTGTCATCCCAATACTCGTCTGAAAACTGTTGTTGTAGGAGAATTCCACAAGAGTAACATATTTCTCTCACTTTCCTCCAAAGTCCAAAATGCACATCCGTAGCAGATCCTCCAAAGTCCTATTTGTGCGCTCAGTCTGTCCATCGGTCCGGGGATGGAAAGCGGTGCTGAAGTGTAACCTGGTACCCAACCGCTCCTGTACGTATCGCCACTCCCTGGAGGTGAATCTGCCGTCTCGGTCTGAGACTATAGTCTTGGGAACACCGTGAAGTCGAACTATCTCGTCTATATATAACTGAGCTAATCTGGGACCCTGATCTGTCTTCTTAAGAGGAATGAAATGAGCGACTTTTAAAAGCCGATCAACTATAACCTATAAGGAGTCATTCCCACTCTGCGATCTCGGCAGACCATGGATGAAATCCATGGATATATCCTCGAATGTCCACTCAGGAATGGGAAGTGGCTGCAACTTGCCTCCAGACCTTTGACACTCGGCCTTAACCAACTTGCACGTCTCGCACTTCCCTACGTAATCTGCAACATCGCACTTCAAACCTGGCCACCAGGCTAACTTCTTGAGATCTTCATACATCTTCGTGCTACCCGGGTGTATAAAATATCTGAAATTGTGTGCCTCAAATAGAATATCCTCGCGGAGGTGACTAACATCGGGGATACACACTCTGTCATCAAACAACAATAAATCATCCTGAATAGTGAATTTCTCTTTCTGACCTGTCTGCACTGAGCTCCAAATCTCTGCCATCCTTGGATGCAACGGTAGAGCTGTCCTGATTCTATCCTTGATATTGCAGGTAATCTCCATCCAACTCAACCTTGCAGAACCAAAACTACAGAAATTTCATAAATGTACAAAAATACAACAAGGTTGATTACCTGATACGAACCACCTTCCTGACAGAAACGAGTTATGTGTCCAGGTTGACGGCACTTGTAACACACGCCCGCGCTGGCCAAACACTCTCCTGGATGGCGACGCTGACACTTGGGACAAAGGGGGTAGTCCCTGCTCCTGTCACCAGATTGACCATTCTTCCTCGCATCAGGCTTCTGCTTCTTGTTCCAGTTCTTCCCCTGGTCATTCTTGCTCTGCTGCGACTGGTGTGAATCCTGAGATCGCTTCGCACGAAAATTACTTCGCTTTTGAACCTACTGCTGGTCAGCCTCCAGCCTGCGAGCCGTATCCACTAAGCTCCTGTAATCAACATTGACCATAGTCATCAGCGGCTGTCTCAACGAGTCACGTAAACCATCCACAAAACAGATGCACTTCTCAGTCTAGTCTCCCTGCATCACGCCCGCATATCGAGCCAGATGGGTAAGCTCTCGCTCGTACTCAGCAACAGTCCTGTCCCCCTGGTAAAGCCTAAGGTATCTCTCATGTAGACCTCGTCGTGCGGAAGGAGGCACGAACCAACTCGCAAGGGCTCTAGAAAATTCGCCCCACGTAAACATGTCTGGCGTACGACCTGGCCAAAAGCATGGTCATATTATTTAAAAAGAAAACATATCACTTTCAAAAATAAAAGGAATTTTCATAACCATTTACCTGCGGGATCATCTGCCCGGTACTTGTCCCACCAGACCTTTGCCTCACCTAGGAGGAGGAAAACTGTCAGAGGAACCTTCTTGTTCTCTGGGCACTCCAAAACATCCAGCAGGTCTCTGGTGTTTGTCACCCAATCATCTGTGTCCATCGAGGTCTCGTCCCCACTGTAGTTCGAAGGTTGAAGCTCTCTAAAATTTCTCAAATAGCGCTCCAGGGTCATCTCCACGGGTGCTGGGGCAGGAGCTGGTGCAGGGGCTGATACTTGTACTGGAACTGGAAACCCTGCAGCCAGTCCTCTCTGAAACTTCATCAAGGCAACAGTGACCGCTTTGGCAATCTGAGACGCTATGTCAGTGCCCTCTGAAGCTGCTGGAATTGGTGGTACCTGCGGCACGGCAACATCTCCCATAGTCGCGTTAGGAACAGGGTCCTGACGTGAAGATTCACCCGGTTCACTTACTCGAGTTGCCTGATCGAACATATAAAAGAAATCTGATTATTTATCAAGCATCTGCAAAACTGGCCTAGCAACTTTATTTCATACTCTTGCGAAAACTAAGGCTTAAACGCAACTTAAAATACTCTACTACCAAGAGTTTACTCTTACACAATCCTATGACTCTGTGAAAACCTTCTAGGGTCCAGGGATCCTAAACCTGCTTTGATACCAATTTGTAACACATCTTCCCAGTATTTCAGAAATCAGCGGTCCGACCGGGTCAGCGATATAAAGAAAACTAGGAAACAATATTAAAACTAGTAGCAGCAGGTAATAAAAGTCTATACTAAACAGATTTAAGACTTACAACGGAAGTAAAAAAATTAAACTAAGGGTAACCACATACCTGATATCTGGATTCACAGAGCCAGTAAACAAAAATGGAATTGAAATAACTGAAAATCTGTATAACAATAATAATCTGATACACGTTATATAACATATTAACCAGGTACATTGTCCACATCTATAAGTACATGCTGAAATAGAGTAAACTGAATGAGAAAAGTACTACAAACTGACGCCACCATAACGCTCATCCTAGACGTACTTTCTCACCTGCGTCACCTGTAAAAATATTGCTCACGAGGGGTCAGAGTAAAGAAAAATAATTCCTCCTAGTGATACTAAAAACTTTTCTCATATGATGAATGCATGCCTCTAAAAATGATTTTCTGCATTAAAAATATTTATGTTGTGTGTTATGCATGCCTTCAGAACACTACCTGGTCAAAACATCTCATATTCTATATTCGTGACTATCAGTTCACTAACCCAAGTCCCGGCGTTCACTACTGGTATACTGTCTCACGTCAGGTCTATACTTGAGTTCTAGGTGACCTCTAGCTTGCACCTCTACAAGGAAGGCTCTATGCAGAGTAGCTCCTAACGCGCAAAATCTGAAACTGACGACCCGAGATTATCTGACGAACTCAATTGTTCTAGTGTCACGCGGACACGGTCTCGAATCTACTAACTGTCTCAAGGGAGTCAACTCTCAAGACTCTGCTACTCATAGGATACCATATGCCCTATGAGAAAGGTAGTGCGCTTTTACCAAGCACGAAAAGACTGAAGTGTGCTACTGACCTTTTGGTCAAATGCTACTCTGCTTGGGACATCTCTTTTGGTGTACTACTGAGCGACCCTTAACTTTATTATGGTCGACTAGAAGGGGCATTCACGCCCTTCGTTTGAAAAATTCCAAACTTACGTACACAGGTATAGGTTTCGTACCTAACATTACCAATTATGATCTGACTACTTGGGTCTTAGAGAAGGGTATCATCCTACACCTTTTCCGCGACCGTTTTCCTATCACCACACCTTTCTATGCATGGTCATGATATTTGTACAAAACCCTACACATGCGTATATAAAGTATATTATTTGCTATGTCTAACTAACAGAAATTAAGTTTCCTTACCGTGGTGCTGCGGCGTTCGTACACTCGACGCGGCGACATCTTCTCTTCTGAAGGCAATCCTACTGCTGGGGACTTCAGAATGCTGCCCCGTCCCCACCAATATCCTGAAATTTACAGTAGCCCTAAATTCATAATTTTTCCCCTTTACGATTTTCCGTGAAAAATTTCTATACAACTAGGGTTACAAAAATACGTGTGATAAACTTCGTATATTACCTTCACGTATAGCGATTGAGGCTCTCAAAGCGTTCCACACAAATTCCGTGGTGAACAACGAACACCAAAACCTAAAATAGGGCAATCAAAATGAAAACCTAGGTTAAACTAGTTTCCAAAACGAAGGAAATCCAAGCAGAAATCGGGCAAAGGAAAAGATCCACTCACTGGTACCAAAACAAAACTCAAACTCCTTCGGTTAGGGTTAGACCCGGTTCTCCCACGGCTAAGGAAGGATGAGGAAAGCTCACTGATGCCTGCAGAGGAGGGAGGAGAAGTCGGAGATGAGTTCCGACGGAGAAATAGCCGCCGGCTAGGGTAGCGGGATGCGTCGGCTTCGATCGCAGCGGGAGACGGGAACGGTCGGAATCGGCTTGCGGTTTCACTTCTCCCGTAATATTTGATGTGCGGGAAAAAAACTTCTCACGGCATACGGTTTTGATAGCCGCATGAGAAGAGGGGGGGATTTCTATTGGCACCCCAAGCCTGTGAATTTTTGTTATACGCAACCCACTCCACACCAAACTAACGCCCTTGCACTAAGCGATTTCTCGTCGTGCTACGTTACTACAATTAAAATGTGTGTCTCGCTATAATGACTAACTTTAATCACCAGCTAATGAACGCGAGCTTTAGCAATAGAAGCATTGTACCTTGACGTTGCGGTGCCTCGATCAAAAACCGTCGCGACTTGCCCCTACAAATTTTAAATAATTTTTCACGTCAGATTTTCAGATGTTACATTTTGCACATATCTTGGAGGACATTTGATTACTTGGCGAAGCAAGAAACAAACAGTCGTTGCTCGATCATACGCCGAGGCAGAATACCGGGCAATGACATCGGTGGTTTCTGAACTAACTTGGCTTGAAGGTCTTTTGACTGATCTGAGTGTAAAGCTCCCTTCCCCACCTCTTCTCCTCTGTGCCAGCCAGGCTTCCATACATATTGTCAAGAACCCAATATTCCACGAGAGAACCAAACACATTGAAGTCGACTGTTACTTCGTACGGGAAAAGGTTCAAATGAAGAAACTCGACCTGAAGCATGTTCCGGGGACGGAACAAGTTGCGGGCATCCTCACAAAGGCCCTTCCTAGTACTCTCTTCTATCAGTGCTTGTCCAAGTTTGGCGCATACGATTTGTACGCTCCAGCTTACGGGGGAGTGTTAGAAAAGCCCATATAAAAAAGGCTTATTATTGGGCCCATGTATTTGATTCTTTTCATCTTCTCTCATTAGTCCCACATCTTGTATAGGACTTTCCATCTCTTTTTCTCACCTATATATTTGTATTCTCTCATTGTATTTTGATACACAAGAGGTATATACAATATTTTGAGCTCTTTCTACAATATCAAAATTATTAAAGTTATATTTCTCTCTTGAGTTCATCTCCTCCCTCAATATTTATGGTTAGGGTTGAGCACGACTCTCCATCTTCCTCTCCCCACGCATTCTCCGCGGGCCGAGCTCGACTCCCTCTTGTATCTTCGTTGCCACTGTCACCTCCGACGAAGCCCCAGAGTAAGCTCGTAACATCTTGGAATCAAAGCCTTTGCGGCGATCGGCATCCCTATGCGCTTCGTTCTTCTCGACAGATCAAGCCCGGGACCATCTGCGTGTTCATCGAGCATCATCAATCTTCAAAGTCATCGACCTGGAACTCCATCCTCGTCGACCTAGATCTCCAATTTTGGTGGCATGTAAGCTTTCGAATCTGCGTTCAATACCATCAAATCCCAGCCACTCCGATTTCACCGCACTCCATAGCGTGTCTTCTCCAAGTAAACCTGCAAGCCTGCTTTCGTCGTCATCGGTTCAAGCCACACCATCTACGACACTACTCCTTGACAGAGTAGAGGACATTGCTTACTGTTTCTGCAAGCACACACAGCCTCGTCCGCTCCTGTGCACGCCTTTCCCGCTTCAACACCCCCACACCATTTAGTTTCGAGCAACACAACAACCATCTACTATTTTTCGCTTTTTAAGGCCGGTTTGTGGCCCCTTCCACTGAACATAGGCCATACCCGTTGTGGAACCCATTCTAGCAGCACTCTTCATTTCTTCCCGGGCTTATATTAATTAATTGCCTCACAAGCATTGATCAATTTATCGTTTTGTGTTCTCTTTATTTTTGGGTATTTACACTCATGTCACTTCATCGGTCAAACTCGTCTTGGAAAATGAATGGCTCAATATATGGATTATCAATCAATATTATGAAAGTTCTATGTATCTCTTGAATTCTTCTCCTCCCTCAATATCTAGGGTTGGGTTTGAGCATGAATCTCCTTCTTCATCTCCTCACGCATTGTCCACGGGTCAAACTCGTCTTCCTCTTGTATCTTTGCCTCCACTGCCACCTCCGACGAAGCCCCGAAGTAGGCTTGTAATACTATAATCTACACTCCACAACACAAACAGGAGCATGCATGTGGTACAAGTCAAGCTTGGAAAAAAATTGAAGATGCAAATTACGAGGTAATGGCTTTGTGAGAATATCTATAAACTTGGAAGCAGCAGAAATATGTTGAAGCTGGTTTATGCAAAGTTGGACCTTATCATAATTAAGTAATTAACTTGTCCTTTGTTCTCCCATAGAAGACTGGGTTCTCAACAATGTGAATAGGTGCTTGTTTATCACAAGAGAGACGAAGAGAGATGCGAGAGCAAAGAGAAACACTCATATCAATCAAGATGCTCTTAAGTAGGGTCAACTTGGAAAATGAATGGCTCAATGACCATTATTCTGTTTTGGTCACAGTCTGGGCAATAAATTTCTACAAAGAATCTTTATATGCAACACAAAAGTTCTATCTAGTTTCTTGACTAGATGGCAATCCCAACATCTGCACACAGGCATAAAAGGATGTGAACTGGTAATACATCCTCCATCGCATCTGAAGACGCATGACACCATTATGCTTCTTCGATATTTTATTTTGCAGTTTTTATTTATTTATCAACATGTATTTCTTTTTAGCGCACTTGTTTTTTTATTGGAAGTTGGTCGGCTCATCGGATTGACCATCCGACGAGATCTTGAATAAAGGGTCTGGTAATTTTAGTAATTAGGCCAGGAAAGGCAAGCTTATAGATATTTAGGGACCCATAAACTTAATTGATATTTAGGAAGGCGTCATCGGAAAGTAACAAAATATGATTGGATTATAAAATAGAAAGAAATCTGGAATTTATCCTTGGAGAGAGGGATTTGGAAATAACAAGTTAGGAAAGGAGTTAAAAGGCAAGGTAAAAATCCCCTATTAAAAGCCCTGCCAAGTCATGGAGAAAAGCAGAACCGGACAAGCAGAGAAACTATTTTTGTTTCCCTGCCCGTGCCAGTCCCTAACACTAAGCCAGACGAGCTCACCTCCACTTCAATCCCGCGCGACGACGCCTGCTGGAGTCACCCGCTCTGTTGTTGTGTTCCTGTTCCGCGTCGTCTCCAACAAGACCGCCATCTGCTGAAGGATTTCATTGCCAACCTCTGCCTTCTGCACCAGCGCCACCCCAACGCCTGCAAGATTCGCCTGCCTTGTTTCTGTTCTCGTCCCTACCGGTCCTATTCGTCGATCTAGCCAATTGTCGATGTTTTCTCATCCAACCGAGGTACTGCAATCTTGTCGCGTAAAAGACTTTGGAAGGACTTCTTCCTGTGTCGTATCCTTGCTCCATTTATTGGATTATGCTTATACAATCCCGTTAAATACTTATAAGCTTGTCTTAAATGTTCAAATTACTTAATTACCGCTTATTCATAAATTGCTGCTTGTGATTTTATGCTTGTGGTCGCGTTAGTCTCGTGGACGGTTTGATTCATAAAATACTCCTGAGTTCAACCTGAACAAAATTAACGAATTTCTTAAAGTTTAAAATGACGAGTTTGATTTCGAGCGCAAATTCGATTTTGGGCACCGCTCAGCCTACATCAACTGGTCTCAAGCCATGAATGCGGAGATGAGAGCTTTGAAGAAGAATGAAACTTGAGATTGTCCTAAAACCAAGAGACAAAAGATAAGTAGGGTGCAATAGACTTGTTCCTTAAATATAAGTCTCATGGCACACAGATTGATATAAGGCAAAGCTTCTAGCAAAAAGACACCCAAATATTTGGAATAGATTACCGGAAAACTTCTGCTACAGTATCAAACATGAATACTATGAGAGTCCTTTCTCTTGTTTCCCAGTTCAAATAAGAGCCACAAAAAATTGATGTTAAAAACACATTTCTACATGCGGTCCTCGAGAAAGAGGTATATATGGATATCTCACCACATTCTACTCGAGAAATAATAAATAACAAGTGTGCATTTTAATTTTTTTACTGTCAGATATTTATTTTATGTAATAATTACGATCATCTATTTTCTCTATTATCATGGACAACTGCTAAGCTAAATAATATATGTAACATAATTTAAATTATTTGCATGTTCATTCATCTGAGACTGTCATTACATAAAATTTGTATCTGAACTTGAATCATGAGTTTTATTACAAATACGTGCACCTATTCCACATTGTCATATTTTAAAGCTTGCGCATAAAAACAATCTATTTTACTCAAAAGTAATTATTTTAAACTAATTATCAGTATCTCAGCCTCCGTCTAACAGACGTGAATTTTTTTCCGCTCATGCCTATGGCATCACGACCCGCCCGAAGCGCACTCTGATCTTTGTTTTAGACGGGTCGTGACAAATAACTAGTGTACCCTTCCTCTTGGGACAATCCCTAGATATATGGCTCATCTCCTGACACTCATAACCACGGATCTGTGAAGGGGTCACAATTCCCATGAGGGATTTCCCTTTCTAATCTCTCGTGAACGTCGTTGTAGATTTTGTTCCATTATCCCTAACTTTAGGTTCTTCTTTCTAAAAGGGTATTGGTCTTGGTCTGAGATCTAAATCGGGAGGTTCACTTTTGATGCTCCTTGATATCAATGTGATAGATATGGTCTCTGCTAAAGAATAGTGGTCATATCGAACCAACTCATCTCGAATCTTATGTCGTAGTCCATACATAACTTAGATAAGGTATCTCGCGGGTGTTCTACTACGTTACAATGAATCATTAAATCATTCATTTCAGCAAGATAATTAGATACTGATTTGAATTAATGACGTAGAGATGTCAGCTCATCTCGTAGACGGATTTGATAGTGATGTGGAATGTACTGCTCCTTCAATATGGCTTTCATGTGAGGCCAATGGATGATGGGAGGGCGGTCATTGCTCTCTAAACTTCGCTCTTCTCTAATTCAAAGGCTTTGGCTCGCCCGGTCAATCTCGTTTTGGCAAACTGAACCTTTTGGTTCTCCGTCAAACGATACCACTCAAAGTATGTTTTATGTCTATAACTCAGTCAAAGAAGACCTTGGGATCCATATAATCATCATAAAGAGGCGGATCTAATTTCACTACTTGTGTGAGATCAAGATGTCTATTCCGGGGAAGATAGTCATCGTCATCGTAAGAATCACGATTGTCTCGACGTTGTGGGGTGGCGATCAATGTCAATCTATATGACAATCTTTACGATACATGGCAAGTATAGGCTGATGATGATCTCGAGGTCACTCGTCTCTAGCAACGTCATAATAAGTCCTCTCCAGATAATTATCTTGTGTGCCTAAGAAAGGTTCCCGTTGGGGATCAGGAAAATACCTTGGGGAATTCCTACCCGAGTCGTGCTCAAATTCAAACTTGTCTAAAGGGTTTCTAGCTTTTTCCTTAAAAAGAGGATTTCTCTCATGGGTAGATCTTTCGACGTAGTGATGCGGGACTTCGTGATGGGGTCAAACGGAATGCACATCTCGGATTTGAGGTGGCATTGAAGCTCGAGGGGATACTTCTAGACAATTCACTCTAACACTAAGGTTGTTAAACACTTCTCGTGTTTGTTGTATACTATTTGTTAACACCGTCATTTGGGGGGCGAAAGGTAAAAAATCACGGGGGTGGTTCATTCCCTTCGTTCACTCTACTCGTTTGGCCTCGCTCAATTTGGCGCATCTCCGAATTTACCTCTTGAGGGTGTTCACGAGGGGATTGTGATAAGGTGAACTCATACTCACTAACCTATCACTACGTAAATGCATGCAAGACAAACAAGTATGAATGTATGATTATGCTATAAAAAACTTTTTTAAAAAAAGAAAAAAATAATATGTGGGTTCCTATTCTATGTAGGGCGGATTCTGAAACTTAGAAAAATTTCAGAACGTAGCTCTGATACAAAATTAAATTAATGCAGGATGGCGCGTAGGGTTTGCGCCTCTGTCAGCTTTTCTAAGGAAACCCTCATGCATGCAATGTTAATGAATTTTGCAAAGATTTTCGAGCGGGCGTTGCACAAACTTTAAGAAAGTAAACAACTTTAATTAATTTTTGTAAAGCATAAACAAATTATTTTGTTTCAAAAAAATATATTTTCTTGAAAAATAGTTTGAATGAAAAAAATCAGGGGAAAGGAGATTAACAGCTTTCGTTCTGTTCCACTTGTCGTAGCAAAACGAAAATCGTGAACTCAAGTTATGTTTCCGATTGAAATTTTTGACGTAATATTCGCTGACAAAATCCAGGCGAAAATCCAGCAAATGAATCTAAAATCCTAAAGAGAAAATACAAACACACGCAAAGGAGAGGAAAAACAAATACCCACGAAAAGAATCATCTTTTCGCAACTGAAGTCGACGGCGATCCCGCGAGAAATTACTCGTCACCTTCGATCTCCCGCTCTGAGGTCGGCCGCTATCGCACACGGGCAGCAAAGAGAAAGTTCACTCTCTCACACAAGTGGTTCCACGAAATCTCACAAATAGGAAAATAAATTCACATACAATGGAATCTCACAAACGGGGAGCAACAGCTTCAATTTTAAACATTAACCAAAACAAAGAAAACAGCCTCTTCACATGACTTTCACGGTAGCAATAAAAATTTCAACAGCAAAATTTTTCCCTCTTTGTACACAAAAGATAGAACCCCTTTTATAGGATTTAAAAAAAACTCCATCTCCACGGTAGACGGAACCAGCAGGCCAAGAATGGTGGAGGGTGGCCAAGCGGTTTCTGAAATTGGCAAAGAGGCGGTTGTTGAAGTCGGCTGCCGAAAATGTCTCTGGATCAGTCGTCGAAGGAGGAAATCGTGGCCGGTGGTTGCGATGTTACACGTGGATGCTGAATATTCCAGGGAGAGGGCGTCACTGCAAGTGGGGGGAGCTCTGGCAGTTGCGGGCGTGGTGCTGGCGCTTGTGAGGGCATGCGACTTAGTTTCGCGCGTAGCTCTTGGTCGCCATAAATGTCAGGGATGTGCGTGCTTTTCTAGCCGGCTGGAGTAGTCCTGATTCACTAAAATGGCCGAGAAGCACGTGTTACCCGGCTGAGGAGATGAATTAACCCGGTTCATTTCCCAATTTTTTTGTAACGGGAAGAACGGGTGAACATAAACACAAAATAAAATTGACGAGAACGCTACGCACGCAGGCCTGCAAATAAAATTGTCTAAACAGAAATTTGCAAAATAAAAATACAAAATAAAATAAAAATGCAATAACTTAGGGCAGTAGAGGTCCGGTTGGGTGCGACATTGGGCACTTTTACGTCGACCTGATCTAGACTGGTCTCCACCACTAACGGAGTGGGATCCATAACAAAATGTTGCTAGCTAACAATGATTAGTGAGTTGTCTCATTTATCTCCCACAAACTAGACCCGATATTTCATATGTTGTCAGTGTTCTAAAGCAAATTTATGCATAATCCTAGAGGAAGATATTATAATGCAGCAATCAGGATTCTTCAGCACCTGAAGGTCACTCCTGAGAAAGGAATTATATTCTCCCCTTACAATAATAAGAAGGATAACTTTAGCTATCACAGTGGAATGAAAACCGAAATTTACAATGATGCAGATTGGGTTGAATCCATGGTGGACAGACACTCTACCAGGGGATACAATACTTTTGTAGGTGGGCATATGGAAAAGTAAACAATAACATGTGGCTGAAAGATCAATGTAGAAGCCGAACATAGGGCTATGGCCCTTGGAATTTGTGAGGGGACATGGATTAGGGTGCTAATGATGGATCTTTGGATGTTTTCAATCGAACATGTTTTTGTGGCAACAAAGTTGTTATTTCTATTGTGCAGAATTCAGTCCAATATGACCGTGCCAAACATATCAATATTGATACAAAATTTATATAAAAAAAAATCAATAATGGTTCCTTTCATATTCCGACCAACTTGTAGATATGTTTACTAAGAGTTTGAATGTTTGGTCTATCCGTACTACTATAATCAAAGTGAGTATGACTAATATGCATACTTAACATGAGAGGGAGTGTTAAATACATTATTAATGTTGTAATTATTCTTTCTAAGAAATCATTTGTGTATCTGATTATTACAGCCTTCCAATATAAGTGTCTCAATGTTGTAACTTAATTTTATGAGGAATAGAAAGTATTATTCAGTTCAGCAATTAGATTCTTCTAAACCAACTCAAAAGATCGGCTAAGCACAAAAAGGTGCGTTGATCAGTTCCATTTTTTTGCAGGAAATTAAAACCAAATAAAAGATTTTCACCCACACAAAAATCGACTCAACCACAAAGGAGTTCAAGGAAATACATCTCCAACAGAAATTATTATGCACATAGTACAAAGAAATGTAAAGGCCATGGAAACTACAATGCTTCTCATCATAAATAAACAACATACCTCAGAATCCCGAGATCCTAGCAAGCTCCTATCATTTATGTTAGCAGATCCAATTAAAGCCATGCGATCATCAATTATCATCAATTTGCTGTGCACATAAATCTGATTGAAACGCAAATTAATCATACAACATGGTACATATTAGTCCAGGTCCATATAAGTTTGCATCCAAAGTTCCGAAATAAGGAAAACAATCTACTTTTGATAATATCTGCTAGAATAAAAATTATTTAGTTTTTGAGATTTGAAGCCCCTTTTCACAATGATTGTATTAGTCCTAGTTTAACCTAACGCCAACTAGTAATAAACTAATAATTTTATATGTTAACCGTTAAAGCCCATTCAAATAGATCCATTATGAGTGTCCATTATAGTAGATTTACATTTCTTTAGTCTCACATCTTCTACGTGAGATTGTTGTAACCCCTCTAGCTATATATAGAGGGGAGTTTCAATATCTTAACTAAATAGCAATAAAGTTTTGATTCCATGTATTTAACATGGTATCAGAGTGGGATTACATTTTGGTTCACTCATCTAGCCCCGCGTCCCAACTCTACCTCGCATGAGCAGTCTCGTGTCCTGCTTCTCCTTCTGCTAAGACCTCGAAAGACCTCGAAAGACCTCTCCCAAGACCACTAACCACCTCTTAATAAAAACACCGTCGAGACCTCTCGCCAAGACCACTAACCACCTCTCATCGAAAATTCCCACCGAGACCTTTAACCATGTCTTGGAGAGACATTTAACCACCTCTCATCAAGAACTCTCGCCAAGGCCACTAGACACCTTTCGTCGAGACACCTCGTCAAGACCTCTAGCCGCCTATCCCTGAGGTTGCTTCCCGTGCACTTCGCATAAAGCTTCGGCCTCAAGATCTTTCCCCAAGTCCTGCGGGCATGGAATAACTCATCCAAATTCATGCTCCGGAGTGCTCCTGAACGTTGGATGTTCTTTTTGATTTATTTCACGACATGCCACCATTGTTCTTTTTTTCATAGAATCTGGGTGGATTGTGTTTAAATGGAACACCAAAAGTTACATTTATCGTCGTCATGTTGATATCTGCTACTTTCCAGCCATCCGAAAACCTAAGGAGTTGACTGGTCCAAACTCTGCCGACCAAAGTGTTTCTTTCTCATTCCGGATATGGTCTCGGCGCAAACGACATAATCTAACTGATCCTTCACTAGCAACTACTACTCATTAATATGCAGATTTGGATGATAGTAATTCACTGGTTCACATTTGGTTAGCAAATAGCCTATTAGATGAATATTTGACAATCATTAAACATGATGACACCCGTCAAATTAGCTTGGGAACACCCGGAGGCCCTTTACTCCAAAGGAGCTAAGACGTCCTGAATCTACACTCTCTACTCAATATGTATTTGCTTGCCCCACTCCTCTGATGTTGCATATCAGGAAGTATGATCGTTGGGTGTTGAACTTCTTCAACAATGTCACTTCTATGTTGACACTTCAACACAACAAATACAATTTGAGGAGCATCTAGTTTGTTATCTTCAATGACTACATGAGTCCTATGAGATGATCCACAAACAATTCTTGGGGAGAACACTGTTATGAATCCCCATAATGACCTAGTCGCGGGACATCAATACCAAAGAAGGCGGAAGGATGCGGCATCAAGCGGGGCTGAACCATCCGGTTCAGCCCTCCCTAATTAAAACAAGAACGTGTTTGGGGACTAAAACAGATGGATTCATCCCCTATGGGAGGGGTTGGCCGACCCCTCCATGGCCCGAGGGGTATAAATACTACTAGGGTTTCCTGGCGACGGACAAACAAGTATTCTCAAGCATTCCTTTCTCTTTCTCTCAAAATCCTAGTTTTCCTCTCTCTCTCTCTCTCGAATCCTCTTCTCGTTCCTAACATTTGGTATCAGAGGATCATTCCTCCACATATCATATGTCGCTTCCTCACAACGAACCCACAACAGACCGTGCCTCGTTAAGACATTGTCGGAGACGTTGCTGCCTCAACTCCTCCGGTTCGTCGACCTCCCGTCGTCAACTTTGTCGATCCTTCTGATCGTCGCCTGCTTATGTCGGTTCGTCGATCCTCCCCGATTGCCCGTCTAATGCGTCAGACTGTTGCATTCCCCTTTCCGATTGGCTGCTTCTTCCATCCTTTCGATCGGGGACTTCTGCTAAAGTTATCAATGTCGGACTTCCCATCATGCACTTCTTCTGACAGGCAGAAGTACCGGAACTTCTTCCTCCGTTTCGTCGACTGCTTATACTACGTCGGACTGCCTCAACGATCTTCACAGCACCAAAGCTGTCCGCGTGCAGCGACCACTATACTTTGAAGTCGTCAGTCGTTGCCTTTCTCTAAACCCCAAGCCCCACCATGATGACTCGCTCTCAGGAAGAATCCAATCGATTGGCAACTCTAGAAGAGAACTACATCGGGCTTTCCGACACGGTGGTGGGCATCGAAGAAAAGTTGAGGACATCGGAGAAACGACTCAAAGAAAAGTTGGATGTGCGCATGAACGAGATCAAAAAATTGTTGACTCAACACATCAAGAGTAAAGCTGTTGCGGAAGAGGACAACGCAATCCCAATCCCCCTTCCATCCCCAACAATGGGACACGAAGACTGTGTGGGCAGGGAGTGAAACGATCGGGCCTCCAGGGAGCTTGGGATTGATGGCGGAAGGGCAGGAGGCTCACGAGAACCACCAGCATGGCCCGATGCAACACAGATAGGCGGAATCGACGCGTCGACCTTGGATTTTCCGCCTTACGGCAAAGACGCACGAGACCAGGGGTCCAACTGGGCTTGAGAAGGGCGCAAGTAGGACCGACGACCCAGAGGGATGTGGTACCTACATCGGGATGGACTCCTTCCTATTCTGGGGATGTCGGGACATACCGGTGGTGACAGAGCAGGCGGATGGGAGTTTAGGACGCTATTGGCGGTCGGAAACCCATACGGGGGGACTGTGGGTACCCATACGTAGTCGCCAATCGACGACGACTGCAAGGACTCGAACAAGAGTATGGGGGACCCGGGCAGCCGCAACCGAAGAACTACAAGTCGTCTAAGGTGACATGCGTTAACTACCCAAAATTCAAAGGAGGAGACGCATTGAAATGGGTCCAAAAGGCAGAATTATTCTACAATTATCAGGAGACACCAGAAGAACAATGGGTAAAGTTAGCGTCTTTTCACCTTGAGGAGGACGCATTCAAGTGGACCCAGTGGTTTTGCCGAGGATGGGAACACGCGCCATGGCAAGAATTTGTTGATGGATTTACAACCCGCTTTGACCCACTGGAGTAAAAAGATTTGAGGCACTTCTTTAGAAACTTAGGCAGAAAGGGACGGTGATGGAATACCGAGCAGAGTTTGAAATGTTAGCCAACAGGGTGCAGTGGGGAGAGAAGACATTAATGAGTTGCTTTATTTTGGGGTTGAAAAAACACATCAAGGATGAGGTGCATGCCTACATGTCGCGCAGCCTAATCCACGCTATCTGCTTTGCCCGAATTCAAGATGAGTGACTCAACCAACAGAAGTCCAGATGGGGGAATACGAAGAACACCACAAATCCTCCAAACACTAAGAAAGATCAAGGAGCCACAAAAAGGGAGTCGGTGAAGAAATTGACGTGGTCAGAGCTACATATAAGAAAGGAAAAGGGATTGTGCTACAATTGTGATCACCCAGGACACAAATAAATCCGGGTCACGGGAAGAGAAGAGATGTCAGATGCAGAAGGAGAGAACAGGACACATCCCGGATATCAGTATCTATGCTCCGGAATATTGTGCATATGACGATTGGGAGCGGGAAGAAGAAGAGATCACCAAGGAAGCTGCTTCCCAGGTCATGGTGGCCGAAGGAAGAAAGTTGCAGTGTGAAGGAGTGCTGAAGGGAGTGGGGGTCAATGTCCAAGGATACACAAGCATGATGGATGTCTACTTGATGCCCATCCAGAGGTTAGATATGGTTGTGGGGGTCCAATGGTTGCGACAGCTGAGTAACGTAACCCTGGATTGGCACAAACAACTTGACCAAGGAATTTGCTCATGATGGAAAAGAGTACTGTCTGCACGGGATCAAAACCTCATAGGAGAAAGAGGCCTCTCTTCACTACTTGGAGAGACTGTGGGAACAAGAGAATGACATGGTTGCGATTATAGAGATCGTACCTCAGGTTGCACCAACACAAGAAGTCCCAGAGCAGATGAAGGCACTACTTCTCCGGTATCCTGATGTATTCCAAGAACCCACATCATCACACCCCCTAGACGATTCTGAAAGCACCAGATCAGCCTACAGGAAGGGACTGAGCGACCAACATTCGACATTTTTGTTACCCAGATTTCTACCTTGAGGACAAGCTGGTTCTTGAAGGGGAAGGAAAATGCTAAAATCCTCATAACGACCTGATCGCGGGATAACAATACCAAAGACGATGGAAGGATGTGGCATCAAGCGGGTCTGAACCATCCGGTTCAGCCCTCCCTAATTAAAATAAGAAGGCAGTTGGGGGTTGAATCGGATGGGTTCAGCCCCTATGGGAGGGGCCGACCGGCCCCTCCATGGACAGAAGGGTATAAATACCCCTAGAGTTTCCATGGCGATGGACAAGCAAGTATTCAGGTATTCCTTTCTCTCTCTCAAAACCCTAGTTCTCTCTCTCTCTCTCTCTCTCTCTCTCTCTCTCTCTCTCTCTCTCGAATCCCCTTCTTGTTCCTAACAAACACACAGTCCCAACATTAGCTTCCCACTGTTGCTTGAATTTTCACTATCACTCATCTTCTGAATCAACATTCATCCACCATTGCATGATATGCACGACTATCAATTAAAACGAGAGTGAGTTAGGGCACGAGAGGGAAGTTGGGTCATTCTCTCTTTTCCTTTTTCATTTTAAAACAAAGATAGATCCAAAGATACTTACAACATTTGATCTCCTCCTTTATATACTAGGAGAGTCTACCATTAAACACATGAGAAATAAAAGTGTGAGATAAAAATAAAGCCATAATAATGTTATCATTCTCGCGGTACGTGGCAAGAGCTCATGGACGACGTTAGTATACCAACAAATATCGTTGACCGGTGATGAAATCGTTTGTGCTCTCCACGGGGCTCCAGTTTGACCTTGTCCTCAAGGTTCGAAGTCTAGGAACAGAGCCTTGATCTCGTCTGTCATGATCCAAGTGGCTTCTTCAATGGGCAGGCTCCTCGACTGAATGAGAAGTTGTTGTACCGGTTGACCATTGAATGTCCTATGGGCATAAATCCAACACTACAGCAGGCATCATTCACATATAAACAGGATTTCTACTTATGTGATCAATGATGAGACTTTTGTCTACCATCAGACACGTTTGATTAGGCGAGGAGTACAAATGGAAAGTAGCACAAGGAGGGAGGAAAATGAAAATGTTCGGGGGTGCAAAGAATGGGTCGAGTCAAATGGCTGAACTGTGTGACATCTTCGCCAAACAGAGCTATATAAGGTTGTTAAACATTGAGGCTAAATACGTTGCATTTTTATTTGTGCTAATTAGTTTGCATTTCAATTTTCTAAAAAAATTATTACATTTTCTTTGATATGTGTATGTTTAATTTTTAACCGCCACCGGAACGGTGGTTTCCCAAACAGATACATTGATTTACAGTTTTGAAACTGGACTGCAAACAGAGGTTACTCAAACCATTCTCAGTTTTAAAAATACAGTTTTATAAGCTCATTTTCACAATGCTTCCTTTTAAAATGGCACCGGAACCCAAACAGAGCCTAGATATCATCAATTGATGTTTCCACAATACGTGATCCCTCAAGGGCATGGCAAACACATTTTGTCGAATCTGCAATCTCTCATACTGACAAGAATTCGGATTTAGGCACACATTCATTTCCTCCTTATTAACATGCAAGCAAGCTTTCATCAATCTCTCCCCTTGCCTGGGAATGATATCTCCTTTAAGCCAGCAATCGACTTCACAGTATCATCTACATGTGAGAAGGGATGAGTGGCTTCCTGGGTTTCTACCTCTATAAATTGGCTTGAATAATGTAATATCTCAGCGTTTGGTAATAACTCAGTTTCTTTCTACTGTGTTTGAATGTTGAATCATCAAGTTCAATATGAAGAATTGTAAACCTTTTATGGTATTTTTCAGTTAAAAAATTTTTATTAGTCAGAATAACATATATAGTTTATTTTGTTAGTTCAACTCTTCTGGGTTAGGTACAATAATCATCTCCTTGTATAGGTGGTAAATATAGTGATTCCATTCTTTGGTGATCTATGCTTATCCTTTAAATATTAGGTATTGGTTCATTTGTATGACAGATTTTTTTTTTCGATTAATTACTTAAATAACTATTTAATTAATTATCAATAAATTATTTAATTAATTATTTTGTGAGCTACAAACAGCATATCATTGTGTCAATTTTCCCAATCGGCGATCATGTCGTAATCTAGTGTTAGGAACCCTAAATCCAAAGATGAGGTGCAGCATAAAGTTGATGCAACAACTAGATGAGCTAACAATATTTGTGGAAATGTGTTAGCTATTGCTACTCCTACAGGGAAGAACCGAGAATACCTGTGCGAGAAATCTTCGATGCCCTAGGGGTTGCGCCGCATTACCCCAAATACCCAGTCGAAGACCGGTTGGGCCCGCCTGGTTTGATTAGGCAGAGAGTGTGACCAAACCAGATGGTTCAGTCGTGCGGTTCCTTGGCCCCTTCTGATGATAATCCGCTCAAGCGGTCCGTTCAAAAAATTGTTTGTCCTCAATCTGAAACTTGGGGTATGTCTCCCTGAGCTCGTCATAATCCACCCAAGTCCGTTCGGACTCGGTTAGGCCCTTCCAGTGAATGAGCAGTCGTACGACGGATTTCCATTGCACAGTCTTGATCCTCGCTCCCAGAACCCTCTTCGGCAGTGGTCAAACTTCTCCCAGTTCTGTTACCTCCAGTAAGGGGCTCACAGGTGGAGCATCCCCCTGTGTCACCTTCTTGAGCAGTGACACATGAAAGGTTTGGTGAATACGCGAGTCCGCCAGAAGCTCTAAAGTGTAGGCTACGGCCCCCACCTTACCTAGGATCCAGAACGGTCCGTGGTAGCGGGGTGCCAGTTTCTGGTTCTTCACTCACGCCACTGACAGCTATCGATAGGGTTGTAGCTTGAGGTACACCCACTCGCCCTCCTTAAAGATTTGCTCATGTCGGTTCTTGTCTGCCTGCATTTTCATGTGGTGTTGCGCCCTCTGCAGGTTCTCCTTCAACTGTTTTAAGATGTTGTCCCGCTTCTGCAACGCGGACTCCACCTCTGGTACTGCGGACGACCCCTTCTCATAGATTCATAGTGTTAGTGGTGCTATCCTATACAAGCTCTGAAACGACGTCATATTTGCGACTGTTTGGTAGGCTGTGTTATACTAATACTCCGCCTAAGGTAGCCATTTGCTCCATTGGTGGGGTTTACCCGCGATAAAGCATTGTAAATATGTCTCCACGCTTCGCTTGAGGGCCTCTGTATGTCCGTCTGTCTGGGGATGGTTGGCGGTACTCATGCGCAAAGACGTCCCCGTGAGACGGAAGAGCTCTTTCCAAAACTTACTAGTGAACACGGTGTTGCGATCGGAAATGATGGACGTCGGTATCCCATGGAGTCTCACCACCTCCCGGACAAAGGTTTCCGCCACGGCCTCTGCGGTGTAAGGTGGCGATGTAGCTGGTAGGCGGGACAGCACGTCAGCGACCTTGTTCTCCTTCCCTTTTTGGTACTCGATCTCGTAGTCGTACCCCAACATCTTGGTCACCCATTTCTGCTGCTCCAGTGACGAGACCCGCTGCTTCAAGAAGTATTTTAGGCTCTGGTGGTCGGTCTGTATCATAAAGTGTCTCCCAATGAGATACGGTCTCCATTTCCCCACTGCATGTAGGATTGCTAGCATCTCCTTCTCATATGTTGATAGCCCCAACGACTTCCCCTGAATTTTCTCGTTGTAGTATGTCAGTGGCCTCCCTTCCTGCATCAACACCGCCCCCAATGCGTCTGTTTCCATTATGAACAACTTGGAAAAGCTGGGTAGTGCGAGCACCAGTGTCGTGACCATGACCTCTTTCAATGTCTGGAATGCGAGCTCTGCTCCCTGTCCCTAATCAAACTTTTCCTTCTGTAGCAATGTAGTGAGCGGCGTAGCGATATTCCCGTAGTCCTTCACAAACTTTCTGTAATAGCCAGTTAGCCCTAGAATTCCTCTCAGCATCTTGATATTGGTGGGCGTTAGCCACTCCATGCTCTGGATCTTCTATAGTTCTAGCTGCACCCCTTCTCTATTCACCAAGTGGCCCAAATATTCTACCTCTTGTTGCCCAAAAGAGCACTTCGATCTCTTTACACACCATTTCTACTCCTTGAGGATTTGCAGTACAACTCGCAAGTGTTCCTTGTGCGCCTCCAAGCTTGGATTGTATATGAGGATGTCATCGAAGAAGAACACAAACTTCCGCAACCAACTCCTGAAAGTTTCGTTCATGACTACTTGAAAGGTTAACGACACGAAAGACATCACTAGGAATTCGTAGTGTCCTTCGTGTGTTCGGAATGTCGTCTTCTCCACGTCCCCCTTCTGTATGCGGATCTGATGGTACCCCGACCGCAAATCTAACTTTGTGAAGTATTGGGCCCCTTGCAATTCATCCAAAAGCTCGTCGATGACCGAGATCGAAAATTTGTCTTTGACGGTGACCCGATTAAGTGCTTGTAGTCTATGCAGAACCTCCAGGTTTCGTCCTTCTTCTTCACCAATAGGACCAGAGGAAAACGGACTGGTGTTGTGGCAAATGGTCCCCACCCGCAGCATTTCCCAAATACATCTTTCAATCTCCCCCTTCTGTATGTGAGGGTACCTGCATGACCAGACACTGGTAGGCTCCGCACTCTCTTTGATCGGGATTCGGTGGTCGCATCCCCGCGGCGGAGGCAGCCCTCGGTGTCTCGAAGACCTCGTCGAACCTTTCCAAGACCGCCTGCAATCTCTCTGGAACACCTTCCTTTTGCCCCTCTATTCCTCCCGCTAGGACCCAAGCCATGGGGTAGTCCTGCTCGACCCATTTCTGCAAGGATAAGACAGTGGCTTCCTTCACCATTGGCCCCGTATTACTCTGCAGCTTGTGTGTCTTTCCCTCGTGTGTGAACTTCATGGTCATGTTTTTTCAGTCATTCGTAATCAATCGCAGCTGTCTCAGCCACTGCACCCCCAAGACTACACTGGATCCCGAACAGATAATATGTACTGGTCCACCAAGCATCTGAACCTCTATATCACGAGTGGCACCCTCTGCACGACTCCCGTGCACCGCAGAAGATTCATGTCTGCCACAAGCACCTCGAACACCTTACCCTCCTTTGGTGTGATGACTAACTTCTTGGCTACCTCTGTGTTGATGAAGTTGCGGGTGCTCCCACTGTCAACTAGTATGGACACCTTCTGGTCGGACGCCTTTCCTATCATCCGCATCGTGGAGGGTTGCTCTCCCCCTTCTAAAGCATGAACAAAAATTTCAATTTCCTCCAACTCGAGGACCTCCCCTCCGTGGACACGCCTTCCTCGTGCGACTCCGGCCCGTCCTCCTCCTGCAGAATGTAAACCTGAACCACCTTACACTTGTTCTCGGGAACAAATTTCTCGTCGCACGTGTAGCACAGCCACTTGGCTCGTCAATCCTGCATCGCCTCCCATGACAATCGCTTCACCGCTGCCTCTTTCTAGGAAAGATGAGTTGCTGGTTCCTTTGGTCGTGCCCATGGTTGTTTCTTGTTCTCCTTCCTTGCTGCCCCAATGGTAGGTTGCGGCCGCCTTGCGCCTCCCCAGTTTCTCCTCCTGTAGCTGGGCCATTTGATGGCTTGTGCTAGGTTCCTGGGTTGAAAAACATGAACCTCGTCGCTGATTTTCTCCTTAAGTGCATCCATAAAACACCCTAGGAGCGCCTTTTCTGACCATTGAACACCCAGTTTGCTAACCTCTCGAACGCCTCCCGATACTCATTGACCGTCCTTATTTGCCTCAGCTTATTGAGCATCATGTCGAAGTCCTCGTACTCAGTTGGCCCAAACCTCACGATGAGTTCCTCACAAAATTCCTCCCATGTGGGGTAGGGGCGCTGCTTCCTCCACCAGCTCAACCACTGGTATGTATCTCCTTCCAGATGGAAAGAGGCGATGTGCACCCACTGTTGTCGGGGAAGCTCCTGGTACTCAAAAAACATCTCAGCCCTCTCAATCCACTCCAGTGGGTCTTCATTTATGTACTTCGGAAACTCCATTCTCGTCAATCGGGGATGTATGGGAGAGCGGTGTTGCGGTGGCCTCCCCTCCGGAAAATCTGGATGTTGTCCCCAACCTTGATTCCACGGCCCCCTACTCTCCAATGCATCTGGTGGACGGTGTCTTCCTTTGCCTTGTATGATGGGCCTCTGGCCCCAATGGTCCTCCGCTAGTGGATCTTCTTCAAACTTTGTGTGGTGTTCGAGCGCCCCCGCGTCCTACCGGGCCGCTTCTCCTTCCACCCAACTCGTATGTGATTGCCAGTAAAACAGACCGCCTCCCCTTGCTGTCTCAGCGCCCCGCTGGCCCCTGAATTCCTCCCGCCACAAGATCGGTGGTTGTCGTGACTGGTGGAAGCCTCCCAGGTCTTGGGCAGGGGCCGCCAAAGCCTCCAGACCCCTCATTGGGCCCCCCATTACCGCGCGGCGATTGCCCCTGGGGTTGCTGGCCAGAGACGAAGGGAGTCTGAGCCCCGCAGAAGCCATCAACCCCGGCGTCTGGTGTGAACGGAGGAACTCTCGTCCTGTACTTTCTGTCGGCCATTGACTCCCTCGAGCCTCTAAGATCGACAACGACATCAGGTGCCGACACTTTGCCGCGATCTAGAGCCCGCGCGATGCGGTCGATCTGCTCCCCTAGGGCCTGTTGTCGCCTCCAGGAAAGCCGCGCGGGAGCTCTCTTCACTCGAGCTGAGTTTCTGCGTGAGGTCGTCCTTCAGCGAATTCAGGAGTTCGGGATGGCTCTGTTGCCCTTCTTCCAGAGCCGTGATGCGCGTACCGTGGGTTTCCATGACATGCGATGGAGGAGAACTCTAATACAAATGTTAGCTATTGCTACTCCTATGGGGAAGAACCGAGAATACCTGTGTGAGAAATATTCGATGCCCTAGTGAATGCGCCGCATTCCCCCCAAATACCTAGCCGAAGACCAACTGGGCGCGCCCGGTTTGATTAGGCGAAGAGTGTGACTGAACTGGATGGTTCAGTCACGCGGTTCCTTGGCCCATTCTGATGATAGACCGCTCTGAAGCGGCTCCAGGTCGTATCAAAATGCATATTCAATAGTTGCATATTAATACATTGTCTTGGATTCAAGTACAAAATGAATATTAAGGTTCACTAAACTAAATAGTACAAAACAACTGAAGCCAATCACCTCAAAAGCATTTTTGCCAATCACAACCCAAAACATACAATATATAAGAGCAAAAATACTTAGGGCCCCATCTATTTGGACGGAATTGGAGGGTGGAAAATGGAAAGGTACCCCAATTCCAAATTCACTGTTTCACAGGTGCAATAAAGAGGAAAAAATTTGGAATTGGGCCAATTCCATCGGATTTTGAAAATAGGGAAAGTCCCCACCCCCCAATTTCGACTTAAATAGGTCGGGATTCACAAATCCCTCCCCCACCCTGAGTTACGTCCTTCTGGTTTTTCCGCAAGCAAGTAAAACTTCCATCATTTATGTTGCCTCCATCTCTTCCATTTTTGGATCTTGCCCCCTCTGCTACCAGCGCTTCCATCCCTCAGCTCCGACAACCTGAAATAGCTCCCATGCACCACCAGCTCCAACGTCCATGTATTTTAAGGTTTTTCAGCCATTCTATTTGAAGCAGAAGTTCTCCAAAAGATTTCTTTTTTTTAGACTCGTTGAAATCCTCCTAAACAAGGAGTAAAGGACATGTATGATCATAATTGGCAATTTTGATAGACTACATGAAGTTTTAAAAAAAATTATTAGATATATATCAGATGTATGTGTGTTTGTATTTGTGTATGTTTGGGTGTGTCAGTGCATGTTTGTGTTTGAATGTGTACGTGTTTGTATTTGTTAGTGTGTATCGGTATCCGTGTGTGTGTGTGTGTATTTGTTTCAATTCTTATCACGGAATTCTACCTCCAGTCAAACAATGGAATTAACAATTATATTACTCGAAATGACTTTTTGTTTGCAGAAGAACTAAATTGGAATTGGGTCAATTTTAGTTCCCGCCACTCAACTCATTCTACATGAACGGAGTGATGGGATCATAGTTCTCAGGCGGGATAGCTTGTATCGGAGCCCGTTCGGGTTTGCAATCATAGTTCTCAGGCGGGAAAGCCTAATATAATTTCAGAAATTATTGTGATTAAATGTTAGACAATCGTATGTGCATTGTATCATTTTAAAATTCCGTACATCCTACATTTACATTCATTCACTAGAGTTTCCTTGGGAAACATTCTCATTCTTCACATCTGTCCTGCATCACGGAGCCTTAGTGTTAGATAAAGCAATTGTAATTAGACTACTTGAAATAATTTCATGATACTATAATATTTATTTCTCTCTAAAAGGAGATTTTTTCCTGCTCAGCAAAAAATCCAATGAACAGTCTCCGAATAGAAATGATGAATGTCAATGGATTTAAGTATACTACAAGTTAATCATATTGTAAGTAAATACAAAATCATTTGCGTACATATCCAATGAGAAGTAATAAAACCAAATTAAGAGACAATACAAAACACCAGAATTAATTATTACCTGATTGGTGGCTAGCAGACCATTATCATGAAGCCTACCATACGATCTTAGACCATAAAAGGATACGTATTCCTGGGCTCTAGGACCCATTATGTCGTAAAGATTTTGTAATATAGAATTTGCTCCTCTACAAATTGTTCGATATTGCCAATGCATCAGTGCCCTCACCGATGCAGCACCACTATCGTCAATACCGCCCTAAATTAGCATCCATTCAGATGAATCATAGATGATTATATTACAGAAGTGAGAACAAAAGAAATATGCAATACCTGGAAGCCAGGTAAAAGGGGTATGACAATAATGACTCTCAAACACTTATTTTCCTTGTGTGCTCGCATGATACGTCTATACAGTGCTTCTAAAACACGATTTCGTATCATATCATCTCCTGAAAGACCCGAAATAAAAAACTGATTCTGGAAATTGAAGGGCATTTATGTTAGTGATATAAAATAAATTGTTTTTTAATTTAAAAAATTGCTTATATGATAGATCAACAAAATACATCACTTTATGAATGGTGAAGGACACAAGCTAAGTTACACAAGTAACTTATTTTAAGGACTCTTAAAATACAAAGTAGCAACAAACTGATAATCATTCAGTATACTGCCTATACTGAGAGTACTAAACGAAGTCCCATTAGCTACATAACCGACTGTAAAATTTTAAATTGAATTTCAAGCGAGAATATAAGAGGCTCTTTCCATACCTCAATATAAATGAAATGTTCTGCCTTTTCAATTAGAGAAAAGTACGCATTATGGATGCTCTCTTCTGTTTGGCTTGTTCCAGCAGACCATTGGCCAACACTTCTAATGACCTGGACTCCACATCATTGACAAAAAATGATTTTTTGTGTGTTAAAAAAGGAGAAAACGATGTTAATCTTGCATGAAGAATGAGAGATAAGAAAAGAAAGTTTCAACTTCAGATAAAATGTAATTATCTATATACAGCAATTGCAATATTATCAATGTCATTATAAGTTTCATCAGGATGAATAATTGAATTAAATCTTTGTAACATATTAAAAGAGGCCAATGTATCTCTTGTCTTATTTGGGTCTACTCCCCTCGTGTATATATAGGGGAGGAAGCTCCTTGAAATGTAATTGATTCATTATTTGCGCCTAACTTGGTATCAGAGCAGAAAACCAGAGTTGCGGTCTACGCGGTTCTCTTGTGTTAACCGCCTGCTCTTGTGGCCTCCTATAGCAGCTTGTGCGGCCTCCTTCTACCAGTTCGTTGCTTCTTCTCGACGCTTTCCTCGTCTGCGTTACACGCCCTGCCCGGTCTCAGCTTCGAGTGAAGTTCGTATGACCTTCAATTTCTCGTGCGGTCTCAGCAACTTGTGTGACTGTACGGATTCTTCTCACCGGCTCACGCAGTCTTTGCAGTCTCTCTTCCCGCTATCACAGTCTCTGCAGCCTCTCTTCCCGCTAGCACAGTCTCTGCAGCCTCTCTTCCCGCTAGCACAGTCTCTGCATCCTCTCTTCCAATACTCATACTCAAGTGTTCAGTCTCCTTCCTCGATTATCCTCCTTCGGGAAGTGACTTCTCACAATCTCATGGTTCTTTCGGTTCTTTCTGGATTACAATTGTTCCCTCGAGTGGTCTCAAGAAACACAGCATACTACCCGCATCCATCATCTTTATGGGTACATGGACGGGACAATTGTCCATCCTCCCAGTACGGATCCAAATTGGAGAAAGTGGGACGCAAACAATTCTTTTGTTGCCTTGTGGTTGTTTCACACCATGTCCCCCTTGATTTATCGTGGCTACATACTGATGGACTCAGCCTTTGACATCAAGACTCGGGCTCGCGAGACTTATTCACAGCTTGGTAGTTTTACCCAGGTATAGTAGCTCACAAGACGTCTCCTTAAACTCAATCAAGACACTTCTTCTGTAGTTGATTACTTCTCTGAGTTTGAACGCCTTTATCAAAAATTGGACTATTTTGAGAACTCCACTCCCACTTGCATTGCTGATGCTTGGGCTTTAAAAATCAAGGAAAATCGTTGTCAACTTCATGTCTTCCTCATGGGCCTTAATATGGAGTTCGACACGGTGTGAACTCATGTTTTGAAGCGGTAGCCCCTTCGCTCACTTCGGTAAGCCTTCAATATGGTCTTAGGAGACGAAGACCGCTACCGATCTCTCAACTCTGATCGTGTTTCTTATCGCTCAGCCCTTCCAAGCATTCTTCGCGCTCCTCCAATTTTTAAGTTGTGTGATTATTGTGGCAAACAGGGCCATGCCTAGGACTCCTGCTTCCGTCTCCATCCTCATCTTGCCCCCTCAATTAAAAGCTCTCATGGTCGTGGTCCCTCTCACCAACCCAATTCTTCATTTGTTGCTCATACTACTTATTGAAACTGAAAACTCGGTCTCTTGTGGAGTTCACCCTTGGGGGAAGGGGTGATCGCACACCTACTTCTCTACTGCAAGCCAAATAGCAAAAAGAAATGGGAACTAACCCAAGGGCTCGGCGTGGAGGTTCCACCACACACCCGGAAGATCTTAGAGCGCTTCCCTTTCTTAGCCAAATACCGAGCTAAGGCTACCTCAGAAAGCGCAAGAAGATCTGAACACTGGTAAGCAGGCCTTCTAAGGTGCCCCTTGGGTCCTATTTATAGATTTCTGTAAACGGCCTGCAAATAGCCAACCTCCGATGTTTTGAACAGCTATGTGCAGCCCAGCTGGGCCTGCCAACAGCGTAACTCCGCTGTTCTAGCAAGCTATTCGCACCCCGGGCAAGGGCACCCAGGTAATTTTGCCTCTGGGCCCCACTGGGCAGATTCCAAGGATATTGAGGTCGGCTCGCCACGACTCTCCACCCCGCTGGGGCGGACGTGACTTGCCTCCCGCAGCTCGCCTTCCCTCCTTGGGCGAGCGCGAGCCAGGCCGCCACAGCCCGCTGACCCTTGCTCTGAGGCGGGTTGGCGGCAAGATCGCCCATGAGAGAGCGGGTTGGCAAGTCTGGGACTATTACTGCAGAAGGAATTTCCAGAATGATTGAGTTCACCGAGCTTAGTTCGACGAATCCAGGATTTTAACTCCCGAGGTTAGCTCGAAGAATGCCGAGCTCCGTTCGACGAACGTCGAGCTCCATTCGACGAATGTCGAGCTTTATTCAACGAACGTCGGGCTCCGTTCGACGAACTAAGTGGAGTGGGCGGGTTTCTCTCAACGCTAAGGTAGAACGGCGTCGAGTGACAGGACATCACGCAACGCTAAGGAAGAAATGACGTTGAGTGTCGTGACTTCACTCAACGCTAAGGCAGAAATGGCGTTGAGTGTCAGGGCTTCACTCAACGCTAAGGCAGAAATGATGTTGAGTGTCAGGGCTTCACTCGACGCTAAGGCAGAAATGACGTTGAGAGTCAGGGCTTCACTCAACGCTAAGGCAAAAACGGCGTTGACTGGCTGACGCTCGCCGCCTCCGCCTTCCTCCAAGCGAGTGCGGGCCCGGCTGGCCCTACTTGCCTGCTACTTGTCGGGCTCGCCTGGGCGAGCTGGGGATTGGGTGGGCTGGCCGTTCTGAGTTCGCCCGCATGCTGCTCTGGTGCGGACATGTCTCCTTGGTCCGATCGTCTGGCCTGGAGAACCCACTCGGCGAACACGGGGTTGTACACAATCCCCGCTCTTTTGAGCTTGACCAAGCTCAGAAAAAATCATCCAACCCACGTGTTCGATGAGTGTTTTGCTGAGCTTGAGAGAATCTTTTGGTGGGTCCCACCTTCACGCTATAAATATGTCATCGGTCCTTCTGGAGAAATTCCGCCTTCTTCCAACCCTCTCTGTGAGTTGTAGCTGCACGATGCATGTATCCGAGGAGATGCGAGCTTGCCTAGCGGCCGCGAGGGAGAAGACTAGGGAGGAACCTCTCGAGGCTGCCCCATGGTTGGTGCGCGGATCGCTCGGCCCCCTCTTCAGGCCGGTAAAAGGGAAAATCGTCAGGCGGTCTCCGACAAACGACCTCCCGGGATCCAGATCGGCAGTCGGTGCCGAGGTTGCCCCTGAGGTACGTGCACCCCCTCCTGATTCGCCGCTTTGCTTCTGACTCCTCTTCCTGCAGGTGTCGCCCTGCGAAGACGGAGGCGATGGAGGGGAGCGGGGCCATTCCATCTCACTGTCAACCAAGCGGGTCGCCAGCCCATCGGGCCTGGGGCGCCCCCCTCCGGAGATTTCCCAGTCGCCAATTCCCCCTGGGCTATGGAAATCCTTTGCAGTCCTTGAGGGAGGACTCTTCCAGGGCCGGTCGGGCTCCTCTCGGCTATCAGCTGGTGCGAGTGACGTGCCGACACCCGGTGAGCTCATACTTGTGCTTGTTTGATACCATTCTCTCCCTCTGACCCTCCCCTTTGCAGGTTTCAACGCGATCTCCTCCTCTGATGTCGAAATGAGCGAGGGATATTCGCCTCCCCCTGATACGGATCACATTTCAGAGTATCTGGGCGACCCGACGGATGCGGAGGGGATGAAGAGGCAAGTGACGCGTCTGTTCCAGAAACACACACTACTGTTACAGCAGGTCTTCAACAGAGTTGACAAGGACAAGGCCGCAACGGAAGAGCGGTTTGCAGTCCTGGAGGGAGCGAGGCGTCCAGCTCACAGATATGGGATTACTTCTCCGGGGGTGCACATTACGCGGGCCGAGGAGCGGATTAGGCACGCTAGGGAGCAGGTCGGCCTGGCCCAGTAGGAGTTGTTGGTGGTTCGCGAGTGTACCGTTATCCTCGCGTGCCCCCCCCCCCCCCCGATCCGGGACTCGAGGGCGGGGCAGGTGGAAATGGATCTGGTATTGAGCCACCCGCCCCTTCCTCGCTACAGATCGTCGGGCCAGGACCGCAACTGCATCCTGGACCAGCTCGCTTAATAGGATCTTCTTTCTTGAAACATTTTAACGTCTGTAATAATTTGAGACTCTCTCGCCCGCCAATGGGCTTAATGCTCGTTGCTCGTTACTTTTATTGTGTCGTTGCTTAGTTTTCTCAGGGCGAATGCAGATGAAGCGCTCTTACTCGCCAATCACTGCTTTAATCGGCTGCGAGATTGTTGAATCGGCTCGCCCAGCCCGCCTGCGTAATCTTGGCGGGAGTGAGCCGTGAGTTCGCAGATTGTGAGTCTGCTCGGCTCGCCTATTGTTCCAGGCGGGCGCGAGTCGCGACTCGCTCGCATCTCGGGCGGGTGCGGGTGAGCGGAAGTCGCCGCTGGACAGTCTCTGTAGCACGGCTGCGAGCCGGGAAGTCGAAACGTCAGGGTATATTTTGCTATCCGCACTTTTCCCTCCGACGGAATATTTTCCCGCCCTTTTCTTTCTATAAATAGGCAATGTCGGCTGTTTCTCACCCACCGCATTTAAGATTTCTCTTTATCCCTTGCTTCCTGCGACCCTTGGCTCGCTCGCTTCCTGCGAGAACAACTTCGTTTCGCTTAGCAAACTTCCTGCGGGATGGGTGGTGGTAGCGGCGATTCGGATGGGCGGAGCAAGTGTTCCTGGACCTTCTTCTGAGCACAACTTCCCCCATGCCGCCATCTCCGAGGGCAATTTCTTCGACGCCATAGGCGACTACATACCGCCGAGGCTTCGTGGCGAGGTGGCCTGGGGAGGGAGAGAAGATCAACGATCTCTCAGGGGAGGAGCTCGCCATCCCCACGGACACATTTTGAGGCGGGTCTCCGGCCTCCCCTATGGCCGGAGGTTCGCCAAATATTGAAATACTTCGAGGTCGTCCCGAGGCAGATGACCGCCAACTCCATCGCAGTGATGATCGGGTTCGCGAGCTTCCTGCGGGAAGAGCGGATCGAGTTCAGCATTGCAGTCTTCCGCAAGCTGTTCTCCTTCCGGGAGAACAAGGACGGGACCGCCTACTTCTCCAGCGGCCACGTCAAGGTGAGGGAGACCGTCAATAAGAGCCCACAATTGGCTAAAGAAATTTGTGTTCGTCAAGGGGGGCTTCGGCAACGTCCCCTACTCGTCGGTCCAGCTCAGCGAGGCGAGCTACCGCCCCCCTAGCCTGGGGGGCAATGAAGGCGGAGCTGTGCGGGTTCTTCGCCAGGAAGAACTTCGAAGTCGCCTTCCTGCGCCGGAATCTGGACAACCTCGCCCCCATCCCGCCCGGGGGAGGTAAGCTACTCGCGCTTCCCCTTTCTACTTCATTATTTTTCCTACTTTGACTTTCCTTTCCTGCAGGCGAGCGGGACTTCCCTTTGCACCCTCCTTATGAGAGTGCGCGACTCGGTTCCAGCGAGCTCGCTTCGCGCCGAGGCCGCAGCCGCCGCGCGCTGCGAGACCCCGGTATCTACTTCCCTGAAGCGGCCTAGCCGCGGATCGCTTCCTCCGCCGCCGCCCAAGAAGTCGAAGACCGCGAGCGGCGCACCTCCCGCATCTCGGGAGAAAGGCAAGGCCCCGGCGGGCCAACCAGCTGGGGATCTCGCCCCCACGGCCGCCTCGGTCGGTAGCTCCCCCGGCGGGGCGGCCGGCACCTCCAAACCGCAAGAAGAGGTGCAGCCCGCCGTGAAGCCTAGTTCCGAGAGGGCACCGCAACTTTGGCTACAGTGAGAAGTGCCTAGATGAGCTTGGCATACCCTCTCCTCCTGTGGGACAAGGAATCAAACAGGGTCATCATCTCCACCCTGCTGCCGAGCTGGCTAGAGCAGGAGACTATCAGCGGGGAGGCCTACAACTTTTCCTTCGGCCTCTACTCGCGGGAAGACGCCACCGTCTACAATGAGGTAGGCCATGCGGGTGTTGGTCCATGAGAGCGCGCGGGCCCAGCTCCGCAGCCTGGAGCTGGCCCATATGGTCGGTCGGACGATGCACCCAGATGGAGAAGAACGCCTCCTCGCTCAAGAGGCTGGTGGACGAGAAGGAGGAGGCCCGCCGTCTCGCCCAGGAGGAGGCGGGGCGACAAAGAGAGAGGGAGCTGACGCGGCTGATGTCGTCGTCGCCACCTTCGAGGAAGAAAAGGAGGCGTTGCAAGCGCGGGTGCGAGAGCTGGAAGCCGCGGCAGCTGCCCCGCCACCTCTCCAACAGCGGTTGTCAGCTCGCGCACTATACCGAGTACGAGCTAGAGGAAATGATGCAGAAGAACACTGCCTGTGCGGCGAAGTATACCCTCCAGAAGTTACGTCGGGCGGACCTCATCAAGAGTGAGGGCGCGTGCCTTTCCGCGAGCGACGTGGTACCAACACTATTCCTTCCAGTACCGAAGTCGGGAGACAAGTCCTACTAGCCCCTCTAGGACTTGTCGCCCGAGAGCTCGCCTCGTTGAATCCCCGCGCCTCACCTTTATTGAATTTTTTGCTCTTAAATGTAAGCGTGGGTTGAGCCCCAAAACTTGTAATTCTTTTTTGTCTCATCAATGATGTATATATTTGTATGTTCCATTCTGATGTGATACCGTCTATTTCTCCCTCTTTACTTCGTACTCGCGGCCTGACCCGATTCTCCCGCTCGCCGCCTCCGGGCCCGTGTCCTGTTAGCGAGATCGCGCGTCCCCTAAAGACTTACCTTAGGAAGCATAGGGGGCCCTAGTTAGCCGAACCGCGAATTGCGACTCGCCTCTTTAGCCCGGATTCTCCTCGCTACATGTGTGAGATAGAGGGAGTGGGTCGGCTCGCCCTGTGTCCGGGTCGTCGGGTTTCGCGCGAGCTGGCCCCCCATAAGATCGTGATGCGGCTTGGGTCCTCGCGACCTCGGTGGCCGCTTTGGGTGTCGGGCAAATATGTTGGGTCCCGAGAGCTCGCGTCGTCGAGCCATAGTCCGGGCTCGCCGACCCGCCAGAGTCTCGACTCGGCACTCCCGGCTTGCCGACCTCATTTCGTTCGTCGAGGTCTATCCAGCTAGCCAGTTGGGGGATCTGAGTAGACGTCATTGAGTGACATCCAGCCCTGCCAGCTAGGTGAGAGTCTGACAGCGGGATCTGTTCGGGGTCCGGGTAGACGTCATCGAGTGACATCCAGCCCTGCCAGCTAGGTGAGAGCCTGACAGCAGGATCTACTCGGGGTCCGGGTAGATGTCATCGAGTGACATCCAGCCCTGTCAGCTAGATGAGAGCCTGGCAGAGTGATCTGCTCAGGGTCTGAGTAGACACACACGAGTGACATCCAGCCCTACCAACTAGGTGAGAGCCTGACAGCGGGATCTGCTCGGGGTCCGGGTAGACACACACGAGTGACATCCAGCCCTGCCAGCTAGGTGAGAGCCTGACAGCGGGATTTGCACGGAGTCCGGGTAGACACACATGAGTGACATCCAGCCCTGCCAGCTAGGTGAGAGCCTGACAGCGGGATTTTCTCGGGGTCGGGGTAGACACACATGAGTGACATCCAGCCCTGCCAGCTAGGTGAGAGCCTGGCAGCGGGATCTGCTCGGGATCCGGGTAGACACACACGAGTGACATCCAGCCCTGCCAGCTAGGTGAGAGTCTGACAGCGGGATCTGCTCGGGGTCCGGGTAGACACACACGAGTGACATCCAGGCCTGCCAGCTAGGTGAGAGCCTGGCAGCGGGATCTGCTCGGGATCTGCTAAGTGAAATCTCCACCTACTCGTATGAATCATTGCAGGAGACTTGGCATATTAAGAAGCTTCATTAGAAGAAAAACATCACTTACATATCTTGCGGGTAAAAGTGCTTCAAGTCATCACCACTGCAGGTGAGACTCAGGGTCTCGCCCTCCACATTCCGGAGGCGATACCCTCCTAATTTCAATGTTTCTTTCAGGATGCATGGGCCCTCTTAGTTGGAGTTGAGCTTTCCCACAACTGTTGATCTTCCCGCTGCATCTACCTTCTTCAAGACCAAGTCCCCCTCTGCAAATTGTTTGACTCTGACGTGCTTGTCAAAGTACTTAGTCATTCTCCTCTTCACTTCTTCCTGCCGGATGGCGGAGAGGTCACACAGCTCCTCCACCATGTCGAGGGAGAGCCGCAGCTCCTCCTCGTTTCAAGCCTGCCACTCCTCCCTGACTTCTCGGGCCTCTGCCACCCGAGGTGTCGGGACTTCCAATTCTATGGGAAGTACTGCTTCGCAGCCATGGGAAAGCATGAAGGGGGTCTCCGCTATAGCTGTGTTGGGGGTGGTCCTCAGGGCCCAGAGGACCGAGGGAAGCTGCTCCACCCAGCTCCCCTTCAGGTTCTCAACCTTCTTCTTCAGGAGGTTCACAATGATCTTGTTCGCCGCCTCCACCCGCCCGTTGCTCCTGGGGTGGTGGACCGAGGCAAATCTGAGGTCAATCCCGAGATGCTCGCAGAAGCTAATGAATTCCGCACTGGCGAATTGAGGCTCATTGTCCGTGACGATGACCTGCGGCAACCCATGGCGGCAGATGATCTCCCTCCAAACAAAATTTCTGATGACCTGGGAGGTCACCTTGGTCAGCGCCTTCACCTCCAGCCACTTAGAAAAATAATATATCATTACTAACAGGAACCTCTTTTGCCCGCTAGCCTGGGGAAACGACCCTACTAAGTCCTTCCCCCAGATGGCGAAGGGTCATGGGGCCGTGTTGCTTCTGAGACGCTGGGCCGATTGTAGTTGGAGGGGGGCGAGCAACTAGCATTTGTGGCACCTTCTTGTAAATTCTGCAGCGTCGTGCCCCAGGGTAGGCTAGAAGTACCCTTGTCTGACAATCTTCCCTTCCAGGGTCGGACTCCGGAGTGGCTCCCACACTCCCCGGAGTGAACTTCTTCCAAGATCCTCTAAACCTCCCCCTCGGCCACACAACGGGCCAGCAGCCCCGAGATGGAAGGACGGAATAGATCAGTGATGGTACCATCAACAGTCAATGAAGAGTTGATGAGTCTCTTTGCCAAGAGATTTTATAAAATGGCAAAGAAAGATTTCAGAAGAAAGTCATCCAGACAGGACGACAAGCCAAGGTATGACAAAACTCCTACTAAAGAGTTAGTTTGCTTTGGCTGCAGGAAACCTAGACACTTCATCTCAGAGTGTCCAGAGAATCAAAAGAAAGAAAGGAGAAGAGAAAAGGATTCTAGAAGACAGCAAAGCAGCAGGCCTTCTTCCAGCAAATACAAGAAAAAGGAGAAGGGCTTTGTAGCAGAAAGCTGGAGTGAAACTGAAGATGAATCCACATCTTCAAGTTCCAGTGAAGAAGAAGAAAAGGCAAGGGCCAAGGAAGTCTGCCTCATGGCCATTGATGCCTCCAGGAGTCAATCAAAAGAAGAAGATTCTGACAATGAAGAAGCTTCAGAAACAGAAGGTGATCAGGTACTCTTATCTTTTGACTATAATTCTGATGCTTTCAAATTTGAATTTAAAACCATGTGTATTGATTTAATAAATTCTGAAAAGGAAATTAAAACACAAGTTTACCCCTCATTCTCAAGAAGAACATATTAACAACATTCATCAGATTTGTTGCTCCTAAGGATAAAGAGGTAATAAACAACAAACAAATTACAGAAGATCAATGATGGTACCCTTGTCTGAACGGGTCCATCCACGAGCAGTGTTGATCCACCTCCATCAGCTCTCCTTCTTCAATGGAAGGACGTAATAGATCAGTGATGGTACCACCCACCCGGGGGCCATTTTTTGTCAACTGATCGACCTGCTCGTTCTCCTCTCTGGGCACGTGTCGAATGAAAAAGGTCTGAAACATGTTGATGACCCCCTTTACTTTTGTTAAGTATAATCGGAGGGTAGACTCCCTTGCTTCAAACTCCCCGTTGATTTGGGAGGCCACTACCCTGGAGTCAGTGAGAACCTCCACGTCAAGCACCCCCAGTTCCCTGGTCAAGCGAAGCCCTGCTATTACGGCCTCATACTCGGCCTGGTTGTTAGTGATGGGAAAGTGCACCACCACTGTTTGCTCGATTCTCGTCCCTTGGGGGTTTTCCAAGATCACCCCCACCCCCAAAGAATGCTTCACCGAAGCGTCGTCTACCTTAACCTTCCACGAAGCCGGATGAGTGAGCTCTTCCTCCACCACCTCGACCACGTAGTCAGCCAAAAAGTCAATCATTGTTTGGGCCTTGATCGAGAGGCGGGGGACGAAGGAGATGTCAAACTCGCTCAATTTCACCGACCACTTAGCCAACCTGCCCGAATGCTCCACCCCCTCGAAGATGTTGTGGAGGGGATGGTCAGTCACCACTCGGATGGAGTATGCCTGGAAGTAGGGTCGTAGCCTCCGAACCGAGATGACCAGAGCGAAGGTCAGCTTTTACAGGATGGGATATCGAAGCTCGGCCTTCCTCAGGACTCGACTCACATAATATATGGGAAGCTGCTTCTTGCCCTCTTCTCGAACCAGGACAGAGCTCAAAACCTCTGCTCCGACTCCGAGATACAAAAACAGATCCTCCCCCTCCTTCGGCCCTTGGAGCAGGGGTGTCTGAGTCAACTGCTTCTTCAGGGTCTGGAATGCCTCCTCGCACTCCTTTGTCCACTCGAACTCCCCCCCCCCACCCTCTCAATGTCTTAAAGAAGGGGGAGCACTTTTCCCCGACCCGGGAGAGGAACCTGCTCAATCCTGCAAGCTTCTCTGTCAACCGTTGTACCTCTTTGGCATTCCGAGGCGACCCCAGCTCCATGATGGTTTTGACCTTGTCGGGATTTGGCTCGACCCCGGCGGGGGTGAGGAGGTGTCCAAAAAACTTCCCCATGCTGGCCCCGAAAACGCACTTCAGGGGGTTCAACCGCATCTTGTATTTGCGCAGGGTGGTGAAGGTTTCCTCCAGGTCCTGGAGGTAAGAGTCCGCGTCTCGACTCTTGATCATGAGGTCATCTACATACACCTACAGGTTCCTCCCCTTCTGTTCCCGGAAGACCCTGTCCATCATCTTCTGGTATGTCTCCCCTGCGTACTTCAGCCCAAAGAGCATCATCTTGTAGCAGTAGCACCCGTCCCCTGTGATGAATGAGACATCTTTGACGTCCGGGGGGTACATCCTGATCTGGTGATACCTGAAAATGCATCTAGGAAGCTCATTACAGGAAAACCGACGACTGAGTCAATCAGCGGGTCGATCCGAGGTAAAGGATAACAGTCCTTAGGGCATGATTTATTAAGTAAGTAAAACTCAACACATACGCCACTGGACGTCTCTTTTTTAACCATAACTACATTGGAGACCCAGACAGAGTATTGTATTTCGGATACAAAGCCGGCCTTGAGGAGTTTGGCCACCTCCTCCCAGATGGTCTCGACCAGCTTGTCTGCGGTGGACCTCTTCTTCTGCTGGATGGGGAGAGCTCCCGGGTCCAGGTTGAGGCGGTGGCAGGCCACGTCCGCGTCAATCCCTGGCAACTCCGCTGCGCTCCATGCGAAGATGTCCACGTTTTTCTGGATGCACTCCAGTATCCTGCCTTGAGCCTCCGGGTCAACCCACCGCTGTCGCAAACCTTCTTCATCCTGCCTCCGAGGGTGAGAACCTCCATCTCCACGACCTCTTCTGCAGCCTCCAGCCTGGACTGCACCCCCCATTCTCCGACGTCCCTCTCCTTCGGGACAAGAACCCCCTCAGCTTCCACTTCTTCCTCCACGGCCATCGCCTCGGCCGACTCCTCCTGGTCTCCTCATGTCACCACCTGGGTGCAGCTCTCCTCTATCTCCATCTCCTCCCCACCAGCCTCCTGCTCTGCCTCCTCCATCCTCCGCTCCATCTCCTCGGCCCCCTACTGCCAGGAGATAGAGTTTACGGCGGTGACGTAGCACACTCTTGCCACCTTGGGGTCCCCCCAAACCCGGACCTGGATCCCTTCGGCGCTGAACTTTAAGCATTGGTGGAAGGACTAGGGGACGCAACGGAAGGCGCTGATGAGGGGCCTTCTGAAGATGGCGATGTAGCTACTAGGGGAATCCACGATGACAAACCTGCAGTTCCGGGATTGCCCTCTAAGAGTGACGTTGAGCCCCACTCCTCCTTCTACCTCCTTCCTCTCCCCTGAAAACCCAAACAAGGGCCATCTGAAGTCAGCACCCTCTTGGTCTCCACCTTCATCGCGTCGTACGCCTTCTTGAAGATGACGTTGACGGAGCTTTTGTTGTCAATGGGGATCCTGGAGATGGTGAAATTCTCGATGGCTGTCTGGATGACCAGCGCATCGCAGAAGGTATCCTCATGATCCGGCATATCCTTCCTCGAGAAGGTGATCTTCTCTTCTGGGGGTGGGGTTTGAGATGTGGAGCTAATACTCCGACGGTACATGGTGTGGAGGCACGCCTTCCGGGAAGCCTCAATCACCCCCCCATGGATCACTCTGATCCTTCCCCGGGTCCCGACGTCCGCCCGATCTTCACATCTATCCTCCTCCGCCCGAGATAGGACCTCCTCAATCCTCACCACATGGCGACCTTGTTGCTGATACTGCTCCCTGTTTCCTCTCATCTCGAGAAACTCCGGGCACGTGGCCTTGGCGTGCCCTTCCTCTTGGTGGAAGTAGCAGTAGGGCAACTCCACCCTGACTTCTCTCCCTCTTCTGTGCTGGTCTCCTCCTCTCACCCATGACTATAGCCATAGCCTGATTCTGATCTGGGAGGGGAGGTCTCTGGGCCTGCCTCCAACCTGGAGGATGGAACTGGTCCTGGCCTCCGTGGCGGTTGTCCCTTCCTTGGTAACCACTCTGCGGCACCTGGTCTTGCCATTCTGGCCTCCAACCCAGCCGGCGGTCCGACTCCTGACGCCCCCACCTGGGCTGTTGCTGCTGCTGCAGTTGTCGTTGTTCCCTCTGTCGGGATTTAGCTCTCCCTTCCTCCTGACCTCTGTCACCCCTTGGCTCCTCCTCCTCCGTGGTCCATCTAGCCAGCTTCCGGGCAAACTCCGAATTCGACGCCTCCCGGTCGACTTCCCTTGTCGCCCTCTCCATCAGCTCTTCGTAGGAGAGGGACGACACTCTCTTCAGCTCCATCCTGAAGAAACCCTGTTGCAGCCCCAGGGTAAAGGCCATCATCAGGCTATGCCCTGGCATCTCCTGGACTTGGGTGACCTCCTCCTGGAACCGGTCAACATAACTCCCCAAGGTCTCGTTCACCCCTGCTTGATGTGGAAAAGGGACTCCGACTCCTTCCTGCTCTTGGAGGTGGTGAACCTCAACATGAACCCCCGGCGCAGGTCCTCGAAGCAGTAAATGGAGCGGGTCGGTAGTTGGTGAAACCACTCTCTCGCCTTCTCCTTGAGGGTGATGGCGAATAGCCGGCACTTGAAGCCATCCGACATCTGCCGGATCGAGACCACGTCCTCGAGACATACTCTGTCATTCTCTCATGTTTAAGGCAGGAGACACAAAGAAGATCGCGACACAACTATCAATGGAAACGTACTACAATTTGGTGGAAAAGTTGTTCAGCGTATCTGATCTGATCCTCTCTATAATGAGGTACACGTTTCGCCTCAAATCCCCGGATCGCCAGCGGATCAACACGCTCCCTTTGGGTTGTCTGATTCAAAGCGTGTTGATGGAGAAATACCCCGCCATAAACTGGCAGGCCTATCCGATTGATAGCCGCCCGTCGGTCTACAAGGTGGGAGAAGTTCCCATCACAACCTGTGCGCAGCCATCAGCAGCACAACCACCATTGGCACATGCCGGATCAATTCGGGAGGCCAGTCGGGACATATGTGGCATGGTGGAGGCGCAGGGCGAGGTGATCAGGACGAACACGAGAGAGATAAAGGGAATGAAGAAAATGTTGAAGAAGATCATGCACAAGTTCAATATCCCCCCCCCCCCCATCTTCTGAAGACTAGTTACCCTTTTATTTTATCATTTATATTTGGCTTTGTAATAATAATACAGGTGAACAGTGATGTGTTCTATTTAACCCCCTCATACTCGTTCTGATTTTTTGTTGCTCTGGTTAGTTTTATAGCATTGTCTAATCGTGCTGACTCATAATATAACACACACACAAAAACGACCTAAACTACAAAATATTTACATAAAGTGGGAAGAAATCAAAAGATACTTTAGTACGCATATCATGAAGTAATATATACCGTAATTCGTTTAGTGTTTACTTGACGCATACCAAGGATGTTACTAGATAAGAGATTTAGGTATCCAAAAGTGTTAACTCAGAAATCGGCAATCCCTCCCAAGGTAGACAGCTTGCAAGTCGTGGCCTGCTCCAGGTTCCACCTGGAGGTCATGACCCGTCCTCTCTAAGGATGGGCGGACAGACTTCTCTGTCCGCTTAGGCCGCGCAGCTTGGGCGGTCTCCCCGGTCTGACCGCCCAGGTCACGCAACAACCGCTTGTTCTGCAGGGGGTGAGGGCTGGCGGCAAGATCGTCCATGAGAGAGCGGGCTGGCCGGTCTGGGACTGTTACTGCAGAAGGAATTTCCAGAAGGATTGAGTTCACCGAGCATAGTTCGACGAATCCAGAATTCTAACTCCCGAGGTTAGCTCGAAGAATGTCGAGCTCCGTTCGACGAACGCCGAGCTCCATTCGACGAATGCCGAGCTCCATTCAATGAACGTCGGGCTCCGTTCGACGAACTGAGTGGACTGGGCGGGTTTCTCTCAACGCCAAGGTAGAACGGCGTCGAGTGTCAGGACTTCACTCAACGCCAAGGCAGAAATGACGTTGAGTGTCAGAGCTTCACTCAACGCTAAGAAAGAAATGACGTTGAGTGTCAGGGCTTCACTCAACGCTAAGGCAGAAATGACGTTGAGTGTCCGGGCTTCACTCGACGCTAAGGCAAAAATGGCGTTGAGTGTCAAGGCTTCACTCAACGCTAAGGCATAAACGACGTTGACTGGCTGACGCTCGCCGCCTCCGCTTTCCTCCTGGCGAGTGCGGGCCCGGCTGGCCCTACTCGCTTGCCACTTGCCGGGATCGCCGGGGCGAGCTGGGGGTTGGGTGGGCCAGCTCGCATAGCTTGCGCACCTAACTTTGATGGGAGCAGGCTGGCCGTTCTGAGTTCGCCCGCATGCTGCTCTGGCGCGGACAGGTCGCCTTGGTCTGATCGTCTGGCCTGGAGGACCCACTCGGCGAACACGGGGTTGTACACTACTGAAGTAGTTTTTGGTCTTTTTTCCTCCGACAGTCTTTCCTTAGAGGAATTGGATGTTTTGTGTCGTCTCATGCACACTCGGGTTTCTTCCTCTAATGTTATCTTCGCAACCGTTGGTCCGCCCAGTGCCTACTTTGCCTCTGCAACTTCCTCTAAATGGATTATTGACTCCGGGATGACAGATCACATGACAGGAACATTACTAGTTTATACCTCTTACACACACACAACACCTTTCAGGACGTGATAAGGTTGTCACTGCCAGTATCTCCCGCTCACCGATTACTGACAAGGGGACCATCATTTGTTCCTCTGCCATGCATCTCACCTCAGTGTTGCATGTTCCTGCTTTTCCTCGCAATCTATTATCTATTACTCTTCTAACTATATCATTAAACAGTTTGTCACTTTCTTTCATGATAGTTGTGTTTCAAGATCTGGAAATGAAACAACAAATTGACAGTGGTAGGACTATGGGGGGTTGTACATCTTGGACCATCCTTCAGCTCATGCTCTCTCCAGTACCACTTCATCTCTCTCCAACCCTCCTCGTCCCTCTATTGCGGATAAGCGTCGATGGCACCAACATCTTGGACATCCCTTCGCCAACTATCTTTTCAAATTATTTCCTATGTTTTCAAGCTCTCTAAGCAGCTTTGTCTGTAAGGAATGTGAACTTTCTAAATATGTACAACATAGATGCATGGTCCGAATCATTTTTCTTCTCCTAGTATGATTCCTTTTGATGTTATTCATATTGATGTTTAGGGACCATCTACTGTTGTTTCTCTTTCTGGTAACCGATGGTTTGTGACTTTTATTGATTGTTTCTCTCGCTCTATGTTATGAACCGAAGCCGCTTCGGTGTGGTCTACTATAGGAAGGGGCCAAGGAAAAAGGAGACTGAACCAACCGGTTCAGTCTCTCCCTCTTCTTAATCAAAGCGGGTGGGCCCAGATGGTTCAGCGGCTTGGTATATGGGGGGAATCGCGACATCCCCCTAGGGCATTAGAAATCATTGCAGGTATTGTTCTCTTCTTTCCCGTAGTAGTTGTAACCTAACACTCTACTTGGGCGTATTTATTAAAACGAAAAAGTGAGGGCTTCGACTGCTTCCATATTTTTGACAAAATGGTGGTCACTCAATTTGGTAGCACTATTTGTGTGCACCGTAGTGACAATGGAGGGTAATACGATGATCATGGTGCTTTCTGCACTTATCTTGCAGATCATGAGATTCTTCATCAAAAAACATGTGTCAACACCTCGGTCGAACCAAATAATTGGTTTGATTGAAAACAAAGAGAAGTCTCTTACTCATACATATACTTGAGTAAGGGAAAAGCTAAAAAACTAAACTACCTCATCATAAAAACACGGACGACTTGAAAGAACAATTATTACAACTCTCCCCATCAAGTCGGATGGAAGACGTCCGTCATCCCAAGCCTTTGAATGTCGTCGAAAAACACGTCACACCCCAAGCTTTTGGTAAATACATCGGCCAACATATCTTTGGAATGAACGAACGGAGTGACAACTGTCTTTTTATCCAAGTGATCTTTAATAAAATGTCGATCAGCCTCAACATGCTTTGTCCTGTCATGTTGGACCGGGTTATGGGCAATGTTAATGGCCGTCTTATTGTCACAGAACAAGAAGAAGGGGTCCGTCACTGGGAAACCAAGATCTTGTAACACAGTGCGCAGGCATAGTCCCTCACATAAACCTGGGGACATGGCACGATATTCTGCCTCCGCACTAGACCGAGCCACTACATTTTGCTTCTTGCTGCGCCACGTCACGAAGTTTCCACCAACAAAGGAGCAGTATCCTGTTGTCGATTTTTTGTCATCATGTCAGCCAGCCCAATCAGCATCAGTAAAAACTTCAATCATCAATGTGTTGTTCCTGGAGAATAAGAGACCACGATCAGGAGCTTTCTTCAAATATCGCAGCAAACGATATGTAGCTTCTTGATGTCTGATTCGAGCAGAATGCATATATCGGCTTAGGATACCAACGGCATACGTAATGTCGGGGCGTGTAAGCGATAGGTATATACGTTTACCGATCAATCTTTGATAACGTGATACATCGGTGTGATCACCATGTTATGTGTCGTGTCGGTGATGTTATGTATCGTGTCGGTGATGTGTCGAGTAAGATATTAGGTGTCAGTTATGTTGTTGTATCTTTATCATTATATCATGTTAGGTGAGAGTTAGGAGATTATTAGGATAGTCATTATTATGTGTAGCCTATATAAAGGCATGTGGGGGTATGTATGAAGTAAGCAAGAAAGTATTCTAATTCTCATCTTCCATTGTGAGATCTTGGTGGCTCTCTCCTCCGACGAGCAACCCCGTTTAGACAGCCGCGGTCACGGCTCCGTCGTATCCCCGTCATCATCTCCACCAACATCATCTCTACATCCGGCCACCTCTGATCATCTCCGTCGACCTCTCCTCCGGGCAACACTGTAAGGTCCGTAACAACTTGGTATCAAAGGCTCGATGCTCTTCTGCCACCATCATTTCCCTGTCTGTCAAATCCTCCAACAGGCCCCCTTCCCCGCATCAAGCGTCGTCATCCACAGCAAGGCCACATCTTCTGCAACATCCCCGCTCCATTGATGCCAGAAACCGCAAAAAAAATAAATAAAAAAAATCGGCCGTTGCAGTCCGTCGACGTCAGCGTCTGCAAACCCGCCGCCGGTCCAGCCCCAGCGCACCAGCAACGCCACCGGTCGCCGACATCTGCAAACCCGCTCCTTTCCCGACGGGAATCCGTCGATCCCAATCCCCGCCGCAGAACCCGCAACAATCCTTGGTCGCAGTCCCCGCCAAACCATACGCAGGCAGCCACTTCTCCGCTTGAGTCGTCATCGACAGCTTCCCCGCTTGCATCGATGACCAGCCCTGGTGCTGCTCTGCTCCGTTCTCCTCAAGCCCAGCCCGGCACACCTGTGCCCTCTGGCCTCATCGAGCCGCACGCCATCAACTTTTTCTCGGCCCGGATTCCACCATTCCCTCTTTCTCGAGCCGTGCACCAGCAAGCCCAATCAGATCATACCATGTTCATCTGGAGACATGAACAGCGTGTTGTGTTTCTCATTGTCTACGTGAATGACATTGTGATTACGGGAAATGACACAGAGGAGATTGTCAATCTTAAGACCCTCCTGTCTGCTGAATTTGAAGTGAAAGAATTGGGAAGATTGCAGTACTTCCTGTGTATCGAAGTGTTCAGATCCGAGCAGGGTATCTTTATATCCGAACGGAAATACATATTAGATCTCCTAAAAGAAACATGTATGCTTGGGTGTGTTCTTGCAAACACCCCGATTGAGGAAAATCACAAGATTGATGAAGATGGTGTTGGTGTGTTACAGGCCTTACAATGTTGCCCGGAGGAGAGGTCGATGGAGATGATCGGAGGTGGCCGGATGTAGAGATGATGGTGGTGGAGATGATGGCGGGGATACTACAGAGCCGTGACCGCGGCTGCCTAAGTGGGGTTGCTCGTCGGAGGAGAGAGCCACCAAGATCTCACAATGGAAGATGAGAATTAGAATACTTTCTTGCTTACTTCATACATACCCCCACATGTCTTTATATAGGCTACACATAATAATGACTACCCTAATAATCTCGTAACTCTCACCTAACATGATATAATGATAAAAATACAACAACATAACTGACACCTAATATCTTACTCAACACATAACCGACACGACACATAACATCACCGACACGACACATAACATCTCACCAGTTCTCCGAAAAAAAGCTTGCCCTCAAGCTTCATCTGATGCCCTCGTCGTCAGAGTCCTCAACGTGTAGGTAGAAAAGCTGTGTGCACCTGTGGCCGCGAGTCTATTGCTCGTCGCAATTAAAACATAATCACTGCACGCGGCGTTGCAACATCTCAACCCGAGATAAGCGGCGGAGCTGTGGTGCTGGAGGACCCTCGAGACGGCCTTGTTGAATAATGTTGGTGGCAAGTGGTTAGTCCTCATGTTCTAGCTGGAGGCGACGATCACAGAGCTGGGCCAGGCTCATAGCAGTCACCAAGTCCAGAGGGGCCTCAAACTCTACATCTAGACGCAGTCGCTCGCGAAGTCCTGCAGTGAAAATGTTGACCTGCATATCCGGGGCAAGAGGTACATGCGCTAAGAGAAGCTGAAATTGTTCCATGTACTCGTCTATGGTACCCGTTTGTCGTAGAGTTGTTAGTGCACTGAGGGGGTTACTGCGAATAGGAGGTCCGAAACGCAAGTTGCAGAGCCGCTTGAAGTCGTCCCAAATTAGATTTGGCAGGTCGGTGAGAAGTCGAGAAGCCCATAAAACAACAGAGTCGAGCATATGGAAATATGCGCGATGGATTTGATCTGCTGCCGGAGTTTGCTGGTGGCTGAAGAATTGTTTACACTTGGTAAGCCAGCTCAAGGGATCACTTTTCCCATCATAGGTTGGAAACTCTAATCTGGTATAACGCAACGCAATTGCAGCGTCGAGGCGTGCGAGGACCGATGGTGGTGGTTCGTGGAAGGCCAAGGGCGGTGGGGCATTGCGGAGAAGTTGCTTTGCCTGACTGCTGCTTGCATGATCATGTGGCGGGGCGGTTGACAGATCATCAATGCGCTTGGAGAGCGCAGCAATGCCCTCCTGATGACGGTCCGCGAAAGTAGTGTGCACAGCTTGTTGCGCCATGAGGTCATGTAGCATTGACATAATTTGATTGAGTTGATCAGAGGAGTCGCCCATAGTGCGGGATGAGGAGCGAGAAGAGGAGCGGGTGACCGGGTGGTTGGATTGCACCTAGTCATCTTGATGGGAATGACCACGAGAGCCCCGGTAGCGCCTAATATTGGCACCAAGAGAGAGGGGCATGCGGGAAATTATTAGAAGGAGAACTTGGATGTGAGAATTAAGAAATACCACGAGATGTAGAGAAATAGAGACCGAGTTCTTTAAATATGTAAAAGAGGAAGGATGGTGGGGTCCACCGAAAGAAAGAGAATGAAATTAAAAGAGTACCGAAACTTGAGCATTGTCGTAAGAAATCTCCCAAACCTGCCCCTAGGTGATTGCTTCAGGCCATATAAAGATTTTCGGAGGCGACAGACAAGGCCTTCAGCTCCTTTCCTTACAAAATCAGGAGAAAACTTCATGTACACCTCCTACTCGAGCTCACTATGGAGGAACACTTTTTTAACATCTAGTTGATGAAGCTCCCAGTCCAGGCACGCAACACACGATAGCAACACCCGAATAGAATCCATCTTATCAACAGGAGCAAACGTCTCCTGATAATCAACTCCTTGTATCTGGGTGTACCCTTGAGCAACTAGACGTGTTTTGTACTGTTCCACCTTGCCATCTTGGTTCTGCTTAACAAAGAAGACCCACCGGGAACCTATAGATTTCTTCCCGGAAGGGAGAGCGGAAACATCCCATGTGTGATTCTTGTCCAAGGCAAACATCTCATCCTGCATAGCCTGAGTCCAGGCCGGTATCTCCAAAGCTTCATGTCATGTCTTAGGAATAACAACTAGGGAAAAAGATGAAACAAACGCCGGATGGCTCAGAGTAAGATGGTGGTAAGTCACGTGATTAGAGATAGGATGTTGCGTACAAGGAGCTTTACCTTTCTTGAGGAATGCAATAGGAATATGCAGATCAGCTTCATCAGGATCTGAGTCCGAAGATGGCACTGGTAGAGGTCGAGCTGCGGTAACCTGAGTACCTGAACTGCGGCGGTGGTAAACATGGGGAAAGGGAGAAATCATAGTAGAAGAGTCAGGTACCTGGATGGGAGCTATGGGTATCGGAGTAGAATGAGTAGAGGGAATGGTAGGAAGAAGAGGAAGAGGAACAGGAGTAACATCCACATCATCGTGGTTCTCCCCCTGACGAAAGAGGTGAGTCGAAGGCAGAAAATAGGGCTCCCCCTCACGAAAGGTGACATCCATGGTACAGAACATACGTCGGGAAGGAGGGTGATAACAGCGATAACCTTTGGTCGTAGAAGAATAACCAAGAAAGACACACCGCTGAGCCCGAGGGTCAAGCTTGTCACGATGAGGTTGGTGCACATGCACGAAACATACACAACCAAAAACACGGGGTGGCAAATGAGAGGTATGAACCACACCAGAGGTGGAGAGACGAGCGAGAGGAGTGGTAAAGGAAAGGACACGAGAAGTGAGACGGTTTATAAGGTGAGCAGCGGTTAGAACCGCATCATCCTAATAGGGTTTATGGAGGTGCACAGTGCTAAGAAGGCAGCAAGCAACCTCAAGTAGGTGACGATTTTTCCGTTCGGCCGCGCCGTTCTGAATAGATGTATAAGCACAGGTTTTCTGGTGGATGATACCGTGAGAGGTGAGGTAAGAGCCAAAGGCACCCCGATCATCATACTCCCCCCATTATCACTCTGAAGGACTCGAATATAGGCATTAAATTGTGTTTGCAGCATTTTATGAAAAATTTGAAAATAAGAAAACACTTCACTTTTCCTTTTTAACAAATAAACCCACGTAGTAATCTTCAAAGGGACCGTGGTAATCTTCAAAGAGCTGGAGTGTCCATGAGGCCGCTGAGGGTCACTCATCTGAAGCTGGATCATACCCGGAGAAGATACCAAAGAATCAGGGTTCCCCATATTGACGAGAAAATGAAAGGAATAGGCAAACAACAGCCTACAACAATATCTTCAGAACAAGGAGATGGTAATAACCACGGTGATGGCACGCGACATTAACAACATCCGGCATTAAGAAAAAAATGAAGAAAATAGCGGCAGAAATCGGCGGAAGACCTCGCAGAAATCAGCGGGAGAAGCAAGGGGCGGACTACGTCATGGAGGAACGGCGGTTGCGTTCCTCTCAGTAGTCAGCGGCGGAGTGGAGGCCGCCCGTCGAGTCCGGAGAGCGCACAGGAGAGAGCGGGAGAGCCGGCGGTGACGGAGATCAAGCGTGAGAAAGCGGAGATCGAGCGCGCATGCGAGAGAAAACCGCGGGATTAGGGCTTCTTCCTCTGATACCAAGTCGAACCAAATAATTAGTTTGATTGAAAACAAAGAGAAGCCCCTTACTCATACATATACGTGAGTAAGGGAAAGGTTAAAAGACTAAACTACCCCATACTGGGGTTACACATAAAAACACGGACGACTTGAAAGAACAATTATTACAACTACCTCCACTCAGAATGGCGTGGCTGAATGTAGGAATAAGCATCTCCTTAAGGTTACCAGGTGCCTTCCACCATGAATCTTCTAAAGTTCTATTGGCGTGATGTGGTTCTTATCGCCGCTTACCTCATCAATCATCTACCCTCTAACACCTTACAGTTTGCCTCTGCCTTATCTCGTTTGTCTACTAAATGTATTGTTCACACCTCTCATCTACCTCCACGTGTGTTTGGATGTGTCTGTTTCGTTAATGTTCATCATCCTCTTATGCACCAAAAGCGGAAGTCGACCTCTGCTAAATACTCACTTGCCAATTAGATCACTTATGAATTAGATCACTTATCAAAATCTGACAAAGAAACATAAGACCATCATCTCCTCATGAAGTAATAGAGATACTTGTGTGATGCAAGACAATGGAAGAAGAGATGCTGACAATGGAGAAGAACCAAACCTGGGCACTCTCTCATATTTCCACCGTGAAGAAATCTGTTGATTCCAGATGGATGTTCTTTATTAAACAAAATCAAGAAGAGGTTGTTGAGAGATATAAAGCGAGGCAAGTTGCTTTAGGATATAATCAAACTTTTAGTGTGGACTATTATGAAACGTTTGCACCGATTAACAAGATGAACTACATCTGTGTCACTTTATCATGTTATGCTTGTTTGGGATGCTAATTGCAATAACTTGATGTCTAGAACGCATTTCTATGTGGTGATCTTGAAGACGAAGTCTACATGAAAGTTCTACCTAGTTTTGTTAAGACAAGATCTGAAGGAAATGTGTGGCAACTTCAAAAAACTCTCAACAGTCTAAAGCAATCCCTCAGGGCTTGGTTTGGGAGGTTTCAGAATGTCATGATCTTAATAGCAAACAAGAACACTCGTATCATACTCCCTTCGGGAAAACGAAAGACGAGAAAGTGATTATTCTCATTATTTATGTCGACGACATAATCATTACGGGAGATGATGTTTATATAGGATCTCTTTTAAACGCAATGTTTGCACTCCGTTTGTTCAATCTCAAGATTAGCTAGCATACATCTTCACCAAGTGCCTGATATTTTCACGGACAATCTTATCAAGTTGAGAATGCTCGACATATACTCTCATCTTGAGGGGAAGAGTTGAATTAAATCTTTGTAACATATTGTAAAAGACTCATTATAAAGGCCCATGTATTTCTTGTCTTGTTCAGTTGTTTAGGTCCACTCCCCTTGTGTATATATAGGGGAGGAAGCTCCTTGAAATGCATTTGATTCATTAGTTCCGTCTGACATGAATGTGCTCTTATAAAACAAAGTGAAATGCTATTTTTGTTGGTAATCTATCTGCAAGGGTCAGAGTAACTATGGGAATAATGCTCCTTCCTTATCAGGGAATGTCTATCGTAAACAATTTAAGGACCATGGTGTATGATGACTATCTGAAGTTCCTCTATCAGTGTATGATGACTTTAAGAAAGAACATTTAGGACTTAATTTAAGTTAATTGAGACAATAAACAGAAAATTTTATTTTCAACTCCTGAAAACCGAATGACCTAAGTGCCAATTCAAATAGTGAAGTTGTGTGAAAACTTCCCAGCAGATTGTTTTGACATTTCCAAATTTACACTGCTTGGCTACCTAATATTATATAATCCGGTAGTCAAATTTTATCATATATACTTCAAAACGGCAATTCCAGAGCTGGGAATCAAGCCATATTTTTCTTGAAGGAAACAAAAAAACCATATTCCAACTAGTCATGAATAGTGTCTCTTCCTGATTTTGTTGAAATAATGCATTTAGTATGCGTAGCATTATATTTTGATGAACTAAAGAATATATATTATATGAGAGCTAGACCACCTATCAGGTTTTAAACAATAGTAATGGGTATTATATCATGGTGTCTGTTACCAAGATGGAAGAGAGTGGGGGCGAGGAGATGAAGGCACGGCGCATACGTTGATGTCGAGACTAAGGCGACGTGGACATGAATCCCAACTTGACAACATTTGGCCCGACCTGCCGGTTCTTCCGGCCACAGTTTTTGTCGCCCGAAGATGTCCTATCGGTTTTTGCGGCTGCTCCATGAATCCCTAGTGCGTCCTTGCTCCTAGTCGTTTCATCCGATCCCGTCAGTTCCGAAAATGCCTTGCCTCTCACCGACACCCCACTCCCGCAGCGTCATTTTTGTCCATTTCAGACCCGTAATCATGTGTCTTGCACCGGCTGTTCCTCTCGATCTCTGCAACGCCACTTCAATCCTGCTCCACACCACCCGCCCGACCAAGTAACTTGCGCCCAACAGCGGCTGTTCCTGCCGATCTCAACAGCGTCGCTCCGGTTCCTGTCCCGTGCTGCCCAACCAGGGTCCGACGGTGGTTGTTCCTACAGATCATAGTAACACCGCTCAAGTGTTGCACCGAGCCGGACATGCTTCTGCGTGCATTCCCACGTGAACTTGTTTTATGGCGCCCTCCGACCCCCCACCCCACCCCACCCCCAACCCCTCACCTCGCATCATATGGATCTGGCCAATTCCAGTCCCTCGATGCGTATGAGGGGGGTCCATCGCCTCGCTCCAAACCCTCATACTACGAATGGGAGCTAAGTTTGACACCCTCCTCGCCGTCCGAGCAAGTTCCCCCACGACATCCAACGCCGACTCCCCATCGCTTATCAGTGCACATCCGGACATTCCACGACATCTCATTCTGCCAAAGTCGGGCTTCCCTACAACACAACGTCAGTTCAACGTTCCCTCCTTCAACGACACAAACCCTGTGGGGTGGATTGCCTGTGCGGAACAATTCACCGGCATTCATCATACTCCGGAGCCGCAAAAGGTTGTTGTGAGTCTCATCAGCATGGAGAGTTCATCCCCCCACCCCATTGAGTCTGTTGACCGAGATAGAACAATCCCTCGCTCGCTTGGTTGGAACTCCAATAGGACCACATCCTCTGCTATGATATTCGCTATTCCAGGACGGCAAAAAAAAGTTTATGTGGTCTCTGCCAATCGGGCATTCTTGATGGCTACATCGACAAGTTCATTGCCTTAGCAACGCACGTCACTTGCCTACTGCCCAATCATTACTTGGACTTCTTCATGCAAGGGCTCCTCCCCCACATCCGGTCCTACTTTCGAACTCATCACCCTCATACGATTATTGATGTTATGGATCTCGCCTTCTTAGTTGAAGCAGACTTCAATATCATCATCGTCGACACAGTCTGGACACCGCAGAGTTTTATGACCCGACCGATTGTCGACCCTCCAATGCCCTTTCTTCCACCACCCTTGGTGCATACTACAACCCCCCCCCCCCCATCTTGGACCACTACCTCGACAGCGCCGACCGACCCCTAGATGATCAACCATGAGTACCTTAATCTTCGCACTAAAGGCCTTTGTTTCATTGTAAACAATCCTACTCCCCAACTCATGACTGTCCTCTGAAGGAGCTCTGCATCACCATTAGCAAGGAAGATCCTAAGATCACCCTCGGGGATTTCGAAACCCTAGAGTCCAATGACTCATCGGCTGCTCTGGGACCCCGTGTGTGGTTGCATTGTCTAGAACTTCTTTCCTCTGCGGTTGGCGGCACCTCTGGCCCTCACACTATGACGGTCTCTAGTTCCATGTATGGCACTCCCTAATAGTGTTGATTGTAGTGGGGTCGGCTACAATGTCATCTCCCAATGCCTGGTGACAGAGCTCGACATTCGTTTGTCTCCTTCCCTGCCTATCGATGTTTGCATGGGAGATGGTCGCCACACTACCTCCGGGGACCTCTGTAGGACCTACACATGATTGTGAGCTCATACCCTTTCCACACAGATTTCTACTCATTTGAGCTCGGTGGCATTGTCGTTATACTCGGTGTCGCGTGGTTTTGTATACTCGGTGGCGTGTATATCAACCGGATTCGCATTATCATGCACTTTCCTTAAGCGAGAGTCCCTTTCCTCTTAGCAAGGGAGGCATACCTTCCCCATCCTACAATGGCCCTTCATCCTCAGCATCCACCGTTAGTGGACTTTATCGCTTACCTACGGGCCACCCCTCCACCATCCTAGTTGTGTGTCCTGGAAGTTTCTTCTGCCATAAGTATAAGACGAATTTTCGATAGGGCGGCATTGTCACAAAGACGGAAGAAGGCGAGTTTTCCAGGAAGTTTCCCCTTTCTTCTAATCCCCCTCTCCCCTTATCTTCAACCTTAGCACCTAATAGTGTCACAGATATGTAAATAGAAATAACTACACATGAGAATTTATAGTATTAAGTAATAATCCGGGTGCGGTTTTACAATGCAACTTAACCATTTAAATTATAAGGGCCGTGTATTATGTTAAAAGAAATGTTACAAAATCAGTAATTCAAAAGAAAGGCAATTTTATTTATGAAAAGTTTCAGAGGTTTTGAAAGAATATATAGAACATTCCCTGAATTGGTTTTATTGAGTATTAAAGTAACAAAAAGGATAAAGGCCAAAACAAGTTACTTCCTCACATTCTCATCTATATGATAAAACCATCGTGATCCTGACTTGGCATCGACAACTAACTTTCACCAATTACATAAGCAACAAACCTGGCATCGACAAGGTGTACGGGGACCAACTTGTCCAACCTCTCCTGTAGAGACAACAAGATCACCACGTTCCTGTGCTTCCCACCACTCTTTATCGATACTTGGAAAAACAGGTTGTGCAATGCCATTATAATGCCCATCTCGCAGGGTTTGACAAGAATCGGTATCATCAACAAAGTCCTTCATTTGCATATCTGGAACTGGATGTTCAACTTTAGCCTTCCGAAATGTGAAAGCGGAACTGTGATTTGCTTTACTTCGCTGTTCTGTAAGATTCTGATTTATTTCCGCATTTGGATTCCCACTAACTTTATCTAGCCCATCTGGCTCGTGAGGTAAAAGTAATGGGATGTCTTGATATGATGAACGAGAGGAAAATGATTCTTGCCTTTTAACTCTATGACTGATATCTTGTGGCTTATCATCATGAACTTCTGTGCTTTGTCCCATATAATGAGGAATGACCATATGATGATGGGGCATCAACAAAGGAATTGCCTTCTCATGCAGAGCTTTGTTTCTCTACATTAAAAATGTATATTACAATAAACACCCAAAATAAAGCACAACTAGTGAAGGAACCATAACGCAAAAAAATAAACCTTTGCATAATTCCAGCGCTGAACAAAGTGCCTTGCAACATCTCTGCATGGTGGTCCCCAGAGGGCACACTGGACATCATGCCAAGGCATGCGAGGGTATTTGCTACGGTCCACCTCATCTTTCATCGTATCCTCCCATGAATTTGGTTCAGACTCCCTTAAAATACAAAAGGAAGACAATTTGAAACAAAGAACATTCACTGTTACCCACTTAGGCTCCATGTAAACATCACCAAATAAATTTACCTCGGATTATAGTAATCCTTTCCAGGCCAGATCAAAGAAGGATGGTCGCCAATTTGGTGTTTGTAGTTGTCAAATCGGCCAAAGCACAAATCAAGTCCGCCCAAATAGCAAACCCGGTTATCAACTATCAAGATTTTCTCATGATGGGACCTAGAATGGATCCATATTTACATAAGAAGCTTAAAAATGATTGTTTAGCTTCACGAGAGAATCATAACAAAGTTTGACTTAGTGGAACAGAATCCCATACCACAAATAAACACCAGTTGAAAAATGATCTGGATATCGTAGAACTTTCACATTTTCATGAATGTTCAATAGTCTCTGCTTACTGTACACACTATTGATTTTTAAAGCAATAGCAACTTCTTTGTAGAGAAGGATGTAAATCTGCATATTGTTAGACGTCAGAATTTTGGATATAATACATAAAGTATGAAGTGCACAGTACGAACTTCCAATCCATCTAACCCCCCTGCTGCCAAGGACTGAACCCACCAATAGAAGAGTGAAATGTGAAAAAAAAAGGCTCATTGATCATGAGAATAATTAAAGATCAATATACTTATCACTGCGTACTGAAATTAAGAGAAAACATCATGAAAGAAATGTATTCTCATTTCAAAATGTATAATAAAAAAGAGTCTAAAGATACGCTTGAATAAGATCTTCAAAATTTACTTTACTTTGTGTCTCATCAAAAAATTTATGGTTCTATTGAAATAAGGTATATCCAGTAGAGAATGGAATAAAATATTATATCCAAAATCTAACCAAATAGATACAAACACCATTTTATATATACAAAAGAGGGAGAGTCTCAATACACTACAAGAGATGTGAGATTAGACAAGGAGAAGCTACATGGGCCTAGAGTAATGAGACTTTTACATGGGTATTTACTTCAGCTCCCCCTTAAGATGGGAGTAGATATCGATCACTTCCAGCTTGAAGATATTATCAACAAAAGTATCGCACTTCAGGCTCTTACTGAAGATATATGCGAGTTGATCTTGAGATTGAATGAACGGAATGCATGCATTTTCTTTTTTCTGAATGATTTTTAATAAAGTGTCTGTCAATTTCTACTTGCTTTGTTCGATCATGTTGGACCAGATTATCCGCAATGTTAATAGCTCTTTTGTTGTAAACTCAAATCATGCATTACAGACTGAAGCCATTAGCCCTCACACATCCCTTGTAAAGTCGCTTTGTATTTAGCTTCTGCACTTGAACCAGCTACCGCATTTGTTTCTTACTTCACCAAGTCACGAGATTTCCTCTGATAAAGGGACAATATCTAGTGGTGGATTTCCTGTCATTTTGACTTCTAGCTCAATCTGCATGTGTAAACTTCGACATCTAGAGGTTTATTTTGAGCAAAGAGAATATCTCGACCAGGAGACTTCTTTAGGCACCTCAGTATCTACATAGCTGCTTCCTGGTGTCTCAATCTAGGTGAATGCATGTACCGACTTAAATCCCAACATATAAGATATCAGATAGGGTCTGAGTTAAATAAGCCTTCCAATCAATCTATGATAGCTTTAGTTGACTTTTTGACATTCGTGCCTTTTTGATTTTGCAATTGGCTCTAATAAGAGTATTTGTTGGTGCACAGCCGAGTATCCCAGTATCTTCTAAGAGATCAAGGACATATTTTCTCTGGGAGATAAGAATTTCACAGTTAGATCTAGCAACTTTAATTTCCAAGAAATATTTGAGCCCATAGGTCTTTGACCTCGAACTCTTGGCAATAGGCGTGTTTTAAGCCACGTGATTTCTTCCACATCAGAATTAAATGTTTGCATCATATTGTAAAAGGCTCATTATACAAGGCCTATTTATTTTTTGATTTATTTTTTTCTTGTTTGGGATCACTTATGTGATGTATTCATAAGGGGCGTCTCTTTGGAATAAAGTATTCTTCTCATTATTTTCTCAATCTGACTTGGTATCACATCTAGGTTAACTGGAATTGTTGTTTGCGATTTGTGTTCGCCCCTCTCACGCGGTCTCTCTTCCCGCTTCGAATAACTCTGCATGTGTCTTCTCTTTGGGTAACCTCTCGCGCGGTTTCACTTGTCCTCCCTCCTCTCGTGCGACCTTCACGACAACAATGGCATGCGATCTTCTCAACAGCGACATGCGACTTCTCTATAGGATCTCCCCATGTTTTCTCTCCAACGTGCGGCCTCCCCCCCCCCCCCCCCCGCGACTTCATCGTAGCTCATCGGTCGCTTCCCCAGCTCGGCGATATCTTCCATCATGCGGCCTCTTCCCCATCTCGGCGGCCTCTTCCATTGTGCGGTCTCTTCCAACGCGCTGCCTCTGCCTACCCCTGCAGCCAATTCCCAATCTCGGTGCCTTATTTTTCAGCGGACAGTGTGATCTATATAGGTCCCCCCTGCTTTCTCAGTGGTCGGGTATGTCCCTCGTCCCTTCGGTGTTTTTCTTCTGAGTTTGCGCACTTTCTAGCATTGTGCGATCTCTTTCCTCATAGCTAACTCTGCGGACTCGAGTGTTCAGTCTCCCTCCTCGCTTATCTCTCCTTCGAGTGGTGAATTCTCACGGCCTCATGGCTCCTCCGGTTCCCTCCAAATTACAACTGTTCCCTTGGATGGAACGAATTACCTTTATAACAACCCATGTTTTAAAAGCAAAAAAAAATAATCATAATAATAAAAGTAAGGGCTTATGTGTAAATAAGCCAATTAGGTTTCTTAACTCCTAAACCGAGGCTCCCTTTTATTTTTCCCACACCCGAGCCAGCCACTCCCCCGATAAAAATCTCGCTCCTTGTCGCTTCCCGCACGCCGCACAACCTGCATCTCTCGATTCCTTCTCCCCCGCCACTCCGGTAACCTCGCCTCCTCCTGCTTCCCCTCTTCTTCTTCTTCAAGCAGCTAGGGCAGCTTTACCTCCTCTCAAGAGGCCGTCCGACCTCCTCCAAGGAGCTGTCTGCAGCAACAGCTCTCCCCCCTCTCCATGGGACGACAACCACCCTCTCCTCCTTGGGATCCAATTTCCCTAGGGTTTTTCTCGAATCCTCCACTCAGATTTTGGGCTTGAATTTGGTTCATATTGGTAAGATTCTTCCTCCATCACCCATATTCGGAATTTTCTTAATCCTCCATGAAATTATTTCTCCAAAATTTGTGTATTTGCGTTGATTCAATTTTATTTCCCGCCTTGTAATCGTCAAACCACTTTGTATTTGTGTTTTCTGGCATCGCTCCTCGACCTAATTGACGGGATCTTTTCAAAGTCCTGTCCGATTTAGGGTTTCTCCTACCTAAGCATCGTCAAGTTTTCATTTCCGCGTGGTACCTTCTTCTCCCCTCACTTCTGCGGGAGGTAAATTGTCAAACTCTGTCGTTCTTTAGGTTTTGTAAAACAATTGCTTTTGTGTATGGATTTCCTTTGTCAGATATCGCTTTCGTCGTTCTTGAACAGGTTTAAATAGGGTTTCTGATTTTGCTTACGCTGTTTGGTTGTCGTCGTCAGTTTCAACCTCACCTTAAGGCAAGTAGAGATCTCTCTCTTTTGCAAACATTGAATTAAATTTAATGTTTTTGTCTCTATCATTATATGACTCACTCTTTGTTAGAAAAGCTCATGTAAAGAGTCCATTATTGGGCCCATTTTTGTTTTTCCTCTTCTATTTTCTTTAGTCTCACATCATGTATATGATTGTTCTCACTTTTTCTTCCTCCTATATATTTGTATTCTCTCTTTGTATTTAGATATACAAGCAATACATACAAGTTTGTGTGCTCTCTCAACATGGTATCAGAGCCACTCGGTCTCTCCTTGCGGCTAGCCTTCTGCTAATCGCCTGACCTGCCTCTGTTTGCTCTACGCGCGGTCTGTGTTTGTCTAACCGGAAGGCCTTCCCTTCTCGTGCAAGGCGCGCGGCTAGTCTTCTCTAACTGCCTCTCTCTTCCCCCCTATCCCGTGGCCTCCACCTTCTTTCTCTCTACTCCCTATCCTTTTATAGGAGTTTCTCTCGCCAGTGGGGCCCTTTCCCACCTCCTCTATCTCGTGTGGTTTCTTCTCTATCCGCGCGGTTTGTTTCTCTCTCCCTTCCCGCAGCGAGCTCCCTTCTTAGCTCGCAGCCTTCTCCCTGATTTCTTCTCCCGTGGGCCCCTCTGGTGCTACTCGTCCGGTCTCTCTGCCTATCCGCTCGAGTTCTCTAACTCGCAGACTATTCTTCTATCCGCTCGAGTTCTCTAAATCGCAGACTCTTCTCCTATCCGCTCGAGTTCCCTACCTCGCGGATTCTTCTTCTATCCGCTCGAGTTCTCCTACTCGTGGCTTCCTCCTCTTGCCCGCTCGAGTTTTTCTACTCGCGGCTTCCTCTTCCTGTCCGCTCGAGTTCTACTCGCGGCCTCCTTCTGTGCTCTGACCGTTGGTGTCTTCACTGAGACCGTGCAGTCTATCTTCTTTCCGCATTTTTTGGTCGCGGTCCGTCTGGCCGCTGGTGTCCACATTGTGACTATGCGGTTTGTTTCTCCCACATTGTGGTCGCAGTCTTCACCTTGACTGTCTGCCGAGAGGTCTCCAGTTTTTCTCGCAGCGGTCTTCGTCACCCGCTACAGTCTCTAGTCGCTGCGACTTGCTAACTGCCAGACTTGTAACGGTCTCTCTACTGCTGCTTCTATGGACTCTTCTGTCAACTCTGCCGGCCCGGCGGCTAGTCCGCCTGCAGACCGTCCGGCTTGTCCAGCAGACCGCCCGGCTTGTTCTGCTGAAATCCGCGACGAGCTACGGATAACTACCATTTCTCTCTCTGGGTAGAAGAACTTTATCCATTGGATGCATTCTGTTCGACGGGTTCTTCAGGCCAAGGGCCATTTGCCTCACCTCACTCAGGCACCTCCTTCTGCTCCTACCGACGACTGGCTCCGTAATGATGGTCGCGTTCATACTTGGCTCCTCCATTCCTTGGATGGTGAACCTTATCAGATGACCATGTATCACGAAACCGCCAAGGCTATGTGGGATGAGCTGCATTCCTTGTACTCAGGCCGAGACAGCATTCAGCATCTCTACGACGTACTCACTGATCTTCTCGCTCTCGACACTGGAGGGGTTCGGACATGACCTCTTTTGTCGCTCGAGCCAAGACCCTTGCTGAGGCTTGGATCCAGCATCAGCCGTCTACCAATGATCATGTTGCTCAGCGCGCTCAGAAGGAAGTCGTCTGCATTGCCATCATGATGGCTCGTATTCCGTCTCACCTTCAGAGCATTCGAACTCAGGTTCTGGCTTCTCCCACAACACTGTCTTTCTCTGATGTTTGCTTCATGTTTCTCCGTGTGTCACCTCCTCTGGATACTTCTGTGTCTTCTCCCCTGACCCTTCTTCAGCAGGCCCCATCCCCTCTACGCCCCCTCCTCCCTCCGCTCGTAGCGGACGTTCGGGACCTCGGGGCCGTGGGCGTGGTAGCCGGGGTTGGCCGAAGTGTTCCTACTGCGGGAAGGACGGCCACCTTGAGGCAACCTGCTACCGGAAGATTGGTTATTCTCCTCGTCCGACGGCGTTTGTTGCTGCTGACGCCTCCTCTGCCGCCCCTCCTGACCATGAGGACGTTTGTCTCCAGCTCCAGCAACTCCAGGGGCTACTCAACCCGCCCTCTGCATCCATTGCCTCCGTCTCCAACACAGGTACTGCTTGTTTATCCACCAGTCCATGCTAGAACGTGGACTCAGTTGTCACTCATCACATTACCTCGCGACGGTCTGCCTAGTACTCGGATTCTCCTCATCCGAAGTGTATCACTGTGGCCAATAGGGGTGCAAACGAGTCGAGCTCGAGTCGAGCTTGGCAAAATTTCCAAGCTCGAGCTCGAGCTTTTCATTTCGAGCTCGAGCTCGAGCTCGACGAGCTCATTTTTTTCAACTCGAGCTCGAGCTCAAGGCCAACTTTTCGAGCTCGAGCTCGAGTTTTGAGCGCGCGAGCTCGAGCTCGAGCTGCTCGCGAGCTTTTTAGCTCATGAGCTTAATTTTATTATTTTTCTTATTATTTTTTTATTTTTTTAAAAAAATGTATAAATAAAAATCTCGCGAACCGGCTCGCGAGCTCATGAACAACGTTAGATGAGCTCGAACTCGACTCGTAATCGAGCTCGACAGGCTCGAGCTCGAGTCGAGCTTTTTTCGAGCCGGCTCATCGAGCTTTCGAGCCGGCTCAACTCAACTTGCACCCCTAGTGTCCAATGGGGCGACGGTTCCCGTCTCCGGCTCGGCGGATGTCTATCTCAACCCGTCGATCTCCATTCGCTCGGCTCTTCATGTTCCGAGATCCCCGTTCAATTTACTTTTTGTCGGACGCCTTACTAGTGATCTTGATTGCTCTGTCATATTCACATCTTCTTATTTTGTCATACAGGATCGGCGGACGCAGACTACCATTGGTAAAGGCACACTGCGGAACGGGCTCTACCTTCTCGATGACTCTCCTACCATTCTCTCCTCTGTCTCTTCCAACGAGTGGCATCGACGTCTTGGGCATGCCCCTCTGCCGGTCCTCCAGTGAGCTCTTCCTGATATCTCTCTTCATCTGTTTCAGTGTGAGTCTTGTATCTTCGGCAAGCAGCCGCGTTCTTCTTTTCAGCTCATTGTACCCGGAGCGCTGCTTCGTTTGATTTAGTACATTCCGATGTATGGGGTCCTTTCAAGATTACTAGTATTTCTGGGTTTCGGTACATTATCACATTTATTGATGATTACTCTCGCACAACGTGGCTTTACTTCGTGATCGCTCCGAGCTTCCCCGTATTTTTCGGGTCCTTGTCCTTGAGACCCGTACACAATTCCACATCACCCTAAAAACATTGCGCGCTGATAATGCTCGTGAATACACCGGTCACGAATTTACAGATTTGTGCTCTGAATTCGGGATTATTCATCATACACACTGTGCATACACACCCCAGCAAAACGGTGTTGCTGAAAGGAAGAACCGTCACTTACTCGATGTAGCCAGCTCCCTCATGCTTCAAATGCATATTTTCAAACCTTACTGGAACTTTGCGGTCTCCACTGCCTGCTTTCTCATCAACCGTCTCCCTTCCTCCGTCCTCCACTATGCTACTCCGTTCAGCCTACTGTTTCCCTCCACTCCGGTCTTTCCTCTCCCGCCCCGTGTCTTTGACAGCACCTGCTACGTCTACCGTCTGGGGCCGTCCTCTGACAAGTTGGATCCCCGGGCGGCTAAACACATCTTTGTCGGATATTCGCGCACCTAGAAAGGCTATGTATGTTATTCTCCAGCTACCCAAAAGATCTCGGTCTCTGCTGATGTTATCTTCCGGGAGGATCAACCGTTTTTCCCTACTCCTTTACCCGCTCATCCATCACCAGCTCCTCTCCCGCCATCCATCTCACGCTCTGTTATCCCCGTTACTGCACCACCTTCACTGGTTCCACCTGCACCGGCTCCTGCTCCCTCCAAACCACTCGTTATCCGTGTCTACACTCGTTGCCCTCCCAGTTTTGTTGCCCCTCTGCAGTCGGCCTCAACCACGGCTACTCTGCGTCCTGCTGATCAGGTACCGCCCTCCACTGCTCATCCACTAGCAAACTGTGTCTCCCTCCATCGCCTTTCTCCCCACCTTCACACATTTGTTACTTCTCTTTCCTCGGTCTCTGTTCCTAACTCTGTTCAGGAGGCGCTCCAACATCCGGGATGGCGGGCCGCCATGGAGGAGGAAATGGTTATTCTCTGGGCTAACCAGACATGGACTCTAGTACCCCTTCCTCCGGGTCAGAAATTGGTTGGTGTAAGTGGGTCTTTGTCATCAAACATGCTGTTGATGGGACGATTGACAGTCTGAAGGCTCGTCTCGTGGCTCGTGGCTTCACCCAACAACAGGGGCTTGACTATGAGGAAACTTTTTCTCCGATGGACAAGCTCAATACCGTTCGTGTCCTCATCTCCGTAGTTGTCCATCGTCAGTGGCCCTTACTCCAACAGGATATCAAGAATGTCTTTCTGAATGGTGATCTCCAGGAAACGGTGTATATGCAACAACCACCCGGGTTTGAGACCACAGGGGAGTTTCAGTTCTGTCGTCTTTTGAAAGCTCTGTATGGTCTCAAACAATCCCCATGGGCATGTTTTGACAAGTTCAGTAAAGCCCTTCGGGATATTAGTTTTACTCGAAGCTCGGCCGACTTCTCGCTGTTTACTCGTCACCGAACAACAGGAACGGTTCTTCTGTTAGTATACGTTGACGATATCATCATTACAGGAGATGACTCACAAGGGATACATGCGGTCAAACTACATCTGAGTTCCGTCTTTCAGATAAAAGATTTGAGGCCCCTACGGTACTTCTTGGTTCTTGAGGTGGCCAGACGGCCAGATGGGCTTGTCCTCTCTTAACAGAAGTACTTCCTCGACCTCCTTCATGATGCGGGCTATTCAGGCTGTAGGCCGAGTGACACCCCAATGGATGTAAACCACAAGTTGTGCGACAAGGCATCTGACTCGGATCTTCTACTCCAGAATCCAGAATATTATTGTCGCCCCGTTGGAAAATTGATCTATCTCACGGTAACTAGACCGGATATTTTCTTCGTTATTGGTATTGTCAGTCGGTATATGCACTCCTCTCGAAGATTTCATCTTCAGGTTGTTGAATGCATTCTCAGATACCTTAAAAGAACTCTTGGCCAAGGACTAGTTTACAGAACCTCGTCTTCAGCTCCAACATTGGTGGCATACTCGGATGCTGATTATGTTGGTTCCCTTGATAACCGGCGATCAACCAGTGGTTTTTGCACTTATTTTGGAGGACATTTGATTACTTGGCGAAGCAAGAAACAAGCGGTTGTTGCTCGATCATCACTTGAGGTAGAATACCGGGCAATGACATCTGTAGTGTCTGAACTGACGTGCCTTGAAAGTCTTCTCACCGATCTAGGTGTAAAGCTACCTTCACCAGCTTTCCTCCTCTGTGACAGCCAAGCTGTTATACATATTGTCAAGAACCCGGTCTTCCACGAAAGAACAAAGCATATCGAAGTTGACTGTCACTTCATCCGGGAGAAGGTTCAAATGAAGAAGCTCGATCTAAAGCATGTTCCAGGGACTGAACAAGTTGCGGATGTCCTCACAAAGGCTCTTTCCAGTACTCCCTTCTATCAGTGCTTGTCCAAGCTTGGCGCATACGATTTGTACTCTCCAGCTTGCGGGGGAGTGTTAGAAAATCTCATGTAAAGAGCTCATTATTGGGCTCATTTTTGTTTTTCCTCTTCTCTCTTCTTTAGCCCACATCATGTATAGGATTGTTCTCTCTCTTTCTTCCTCATATATATTTGTATTCTCTCTTTGTATTTAGATATACAAGCAATACATACAAGTTTTTGTGCTCTCTTAACACTCTTGAATGCTGGTTTTGACAAATAAATATAGATCTTAAATGTCTAAATTGACATGTTAGTGGTTTAAAAATTTAATGCGTTTGGAATAGCATAAGTTCGTGATCGTGAATGATTTTTATTTGGATATTCACTTGGATGAATGAATTTCTCATTTGATGAATAAATTGAAGAATGGTAGATTGTTTAGTACGAGCAACATTATCATGATAATAAGAGTAACTAATTCTGGTTAGTAAATATATAATTGGTGTTTTTATATCATGCTAGTAATGTACCTACTTTACTTGGAAGATATTTGTGTCGAAAATGATTTAATCTAGATGAGTACTTGTTATCTCAGAATCGATGCATGTCAACTTACTCCTGCAAATTATTTGATAAATCTTCTTGTTATTAAAACCTTAACCACTCAAACTCGCAATGTTCAAAACTCTCTTTCCAGTTTTGGATGTGTTCAGATCTTTGCTTCTTATGCATGTTTGGTTGCAAGACTTGGGTAACTATTGTTTCATGACTTGATTCTTTCCTTTGATGCAAAGTCGTTCCAGCTAGAATCACAATGTATGAATTATTTAATTCATTAATGCCATAAAAAACATTGAAATGTAGTGTTGAATTGATATGACAGCTTGACTCGAGTTCCCACTTGACTTGTAACGGGAACCAATGAATGGTCATAGCAAGCACAAATTTTCTGATAAGTCTTGCATCTAAACTTGTACAAGAACCATGTGCATTAAATAGAAACACTTACATCTTTCGCTGATTACATCTTATGTTATTACATGATTGAATCTATGTTATACTTTGAATTAAGCTAATAATTAAAGTTCTTTTTGTCGGACTCTTTTATTTGTCTGTCTTGCTAGCTTTGCTGTATGAAAATTGGTACAAAAACATTTTTGATTTCCCTGCTCGTACTTTATTTTACTTTGTTCATTTCTTTTTGTTTCATTGTTCTGAGTTTTTTTTCTTTTTGTTTTAAATTTTGCCTTAGTGTCCATGATTGCGCCGTCTGTTACTTGAGCCTGATCTGCGTCAAGCGCCTGCCTCTAGAAGTTTATATTTTCGTCGTGTCAGGTTCTATGCATTTTACTTTCTTTACTATCTGATATTTTTTATGTAATAATTATGAACAGTCATTTTCTCTGTTAACATGGATAACTACTAGGCTAATTAAATTACTTACTAGAATTTGATATTAGTGCATGTTCATTTTTATTGGGATTGTCATTGCATAAAATTACACAGATATTCTTATATCATGGATTTTTATTAAAATACATATGCATCTATTTCTCATTGTCATATTTTAAAGCTTCCGCACAAAAACAATTTATTTTACACAAAAGTAATTATTTTAAACTAATTATCTATATCTCAGCTCCCGCCTAATAAGCGTGGATTTTATTTTCGTCCATGTTTGTAGCCTCACGACCCGCCCGAAGCGCACTCTGATTATTGTTTAGATGGGTCGTGACAACCTTGAGTGGTCTTGCGCGGCACAACATATTATTCGTATCCATAAGCTCTATGGGTACATTGACGGGACAACTGTTCAGCCTCCTAGACTCCCAGTATTGATCCGGGTTGGCGAAAGCAGACGCTAAAAAATTCGTTGTTATTTTGTGGTTGCCTCACTTCATTTCTCCCTTGGTCTATCGTAGAACAGAGTTCTGTAAATGTAGTCTTAATAACACAGTGTGGATTCAGGAAGGAACAACAACTTCTTTATTGAAGAAGAGAGAGTTGATTCTCAAGAGGAGAGAATCATCATGTAATCTTCTGAGAATAGAATATTTCTAATTGCTTGCTTACATGATGATGGACTCGGTCTTTGACATCTAGACTCGGGCTCGCAAGACTTATTCACAACTTGGTAGTTCTACCCCAGTATACGAGCTCACTTAGCGTCTCCTTGAACTCAAACAAGGCACCTCTTATGTACCTGCTTACTTCTCGGGTTTGAACGCCTCTACCAAGAGTTGGACTACTATGAAGACTTCACTCCAGCTTGCATTGTTGATGCTCGGGCCTTAAAAACTAAGGAAAATTGTTATCGACTCCATGTATTTCTGACGGGTCTTAATATGAGTTTGACATGGTGCGAACTCATGCTTTGAACCGGTAACCTCTTACTTCTCTTCGACAAGCCTTCAGCATGATCTTAGGGGGTGAAGACCGTCGCCGTACTCTCAACACCAATCATGGTTATGATCGCTCCGCCCTTGGTGGTCTTCTTTGTGCACCTCCTTCGTCTCTTAAGTTGTGTGATTACTGTGGCAAGCAGGGCCATGCACAGAACTCCTACTTCCATCTCCATCCTCATCTTGCTCCCTTGAATAAAATTTCTCTTGGCCATGGTCGTGGTCCCTCTCGCACACTCAATCCTCCTGCTGCTTACACTACTGAAGCTGCTCTTGGTCGGTTTTCCTCTGACAATATTTCCTTGAAGGAACTGGATTTTTTTCGTTGTCTCATGCGCACAAAATTTTCCTCCAATATTGTTGTATTCGCTACCACTGGTCCGCCCAGCATCCAGTCTGCCTCTGCGCCCTCATCTAAGTGGATTATTGACTTTGGGGAGACAAATCACATGACCGGAACATTGTTAGGTATTACCTCTTACACGCCCTCTCAAGGCGCGAAAACGTTGTCACCGCCAATGGCACTCTCTCCCCAATTGGTGGCAAATGGATCATCGTATGTTCCTCTGTTAGGCCCTCACCTCACTATATCAGTGTTGCATGTTCCTTCTTTTCCTCGGAATATGCAATTTATTAGTTGTTTGACTACATCCATAAACTATTTTGTCACTTTCTATCCTGATGGTTTGTTTTTCAAAATCTGGCCACAAAGCAATATATTGGTAATGGTAGGAATTAAGGGGGTTGTACAACTTGGGCCATCCTCAGCCTCAATCAAGCTCTCTCCAGTACCACTCCAGCTCTCACCAGTTCTCCTTGTCCATCTCCTGTGGATGTACGTCGATGGCATCAATATCTCGTGCATCCCTCCGCCAACTATCTTCTCAGGTCATTTCCTATGTTTTCACAATTTTGTCTGTAAAAATTGTGAACTTTCTAAACATGTACGACATAGTCCGAATTATTTTTTTCCTCCTGTACGGTTCTTTTTGATGTTATTCATGTTGATATTTGGGGAACATCCCCTGTTGTTTCTCTCCAGTTACCAATGGTTTGTGACTTTAATTGATTGCTACTCTTGCTCTACTCAGCTGTATTTATTAAAACGAAAAAAAATGAATACTTTGATTGTTTTCGACTTTTTCACATCACGGTGGCAACTCAATTTGATAGCATTATTTGCATGCTCCGTAGTGACAAAGCGGGTGAGTACGACGATGGTGGTGCTTTCGGCACTTATCTTAGAAACCATAGGATTCTTCAAAAAACTTGTGTCAACGCCTATATTCAGAATGACATGGCTGAACATAAGAACAAGCATCTCTTTGAGGTTATCAAATGTCTTCTCCTCACCATGAACCTTTCCAAATTCTATTGGGGTGATGCGGTTATCACCGCGGTTTATCTCATCAATCATCCACCCTCTAACACTTTACAGTGTGCCTCTCTCTTATCATGTCTGTCTACTAAATGCATTGTACACACCTCTTCTCTACCTCCGCGTGTGTTTGGGTGTGCTTCGTTTATGTTCATCAGCAACATTGTGATAAATTGGATGCATGCTCCTCACAATGTCTTTGTTGGTATACACTACTACTACGAAAGGGTATCATTTTTATCATCCTCCCTCTCGAAAATTCTACTGCACCCTAGACGTCAAGTTTTGTGAGGAGGCACCGTATTTTGATTCTCATTGAGGGGAGAGAACATTGTTGTCGACAATCCCCATCTTCCTCTCCCTATTGTGGTCTCACAATCACCTCCTATGACTTCCTCTGACATACCTCCTCCTGCGAATTCATCAATTGTGGATTTGCAATCACCTCCTATGACTACCTCTGGCATACCTCCTCCAGCAAATCCAATTCTCGGGAGTCTCTTTCCTCCATGGTGTTACAACCCCTGATCATTCCACTACCGCGGATATGCTCTTCTGACTCAGGTTCTGATGACGAGTTTCATCGCCCCCTTATACATTTGAAGCAGAAGTCGGCCTCTACTAAATAACCACTTGCAAATTATATCACTTACCAAAACCTGACAAAGATGCAGAAGGCTTTCATCTCCTCCTTTGATTTTGTTCGCATTCCTAATACTTGACAGTAAGCAATAAAGATACATGTGTGGTGCAAGGCAATTGAGGAAGAAATGTTAGCATCGGAGAAGAACCAGTCATGGACACTCACCCATCTCCCCGCCTGGAAGAAATCTGTTGGTTCCAAAAGGGTGTCCTCTATTAAACAGAATCAAGAGGGAATTGTTGAGAGATATAAAGCAAGGTTAGTCGCTCAAGGATATACTCAAACTCCAGGTGTGGACTATCATAAAATATTTGCTCTTGTTTTCAGACTTTTCCTCCAGTGTAGGGGGGTTATTGGCCAGACTTACTAAAACTCGGATAGGAGAGAGAATTATCATGCATTGTTCTTTTCCAATGCAAACATCTTTTCTTCCATTATCGTTCTCCATGCGAATATAACAATTGCTTCTTGACAGTTTTTAAAAATAATAATTGAGGTAAGGGAGGAAATGAACCCTTGATGTGACAGAATTAGATGAAGATATGAGACATAAATGGCAATAGGATGTTGTGTAGAGGTAGTTTTACTTTTAAAATGTACAAGGGGAAGCTGGAGATCATTATTAGAAGATGCTGAAGCTGGTATTGGGAGTGATGGAACTGCTAAGGGTTGTACAATCTCAACATCAACGGTCCTCCATTGATAGACTGACAGCAGAGGAGAAATGAGATTAGGATGATGTGGAATGGACAAAGGAGTTGGAGTAGATATTGGTGAAGAGAAATAAGGGGCGAAAACGAGGGAGAGAATGGAAGGATCTTCAACACCATTTTCTATCTCCCCCAAAGAAGAGCTAAAGAAATGTTCCCCTTCACAAAATGTAACATTCATGGTCACAGAATAAATGGCGAGAGGAATGATGATACCATGATATCCTTGTAATGGAGGAATAGCCAACAAAGACACATTTTTTGAGAGCGTGTAGCGAGCTTATCACAATATGAGAGATGAATGTAAACAAAGCAAACACATCCAAAGACTCCAGGTGGGAGATGAGAGGTATGGACAACACTTAGTGGATAAACGAGAGTAGACGAGTCATACTTAACATCCATAATTCGATGAGGACAGTCTGATGAGGGCGGGAAGCGCATTGAGGGAAGTGAAGCTCGGAGAAAGTAGCTCCTGGAAGGCTTCTAAGTTGCAGGATTCTAGGTGAAAGGAGGTGCAGGAATGAACTGAATCTCACATCGGAATTGGAAGAAAAGTTGATGGGATTAAGTAATAATTCACAACCCTAAATATCAAAGGTACATTTTCATAGCCAGTGATAGAGTTGTGTTGAAAACTCCATAGTTAAGTGATTTCTGATGGGAGTAATCCTGGGATGGGTGACCACCTGGGAAGCGCTCCTAGGCCACTTGTGAAAAGGGGCAAAACCATGTGATTCAATTTAGTATAGGTTGGGATGAACCAAAGAGGACAATACTCCTAATATTGTAAGGGTTAGGTCATTACAAAAGTGTCAGAGTCAGGCCTCATGTAGTACGATGTGTGGTTCAGGGACGAACAATGAGAGGGTTCAGCAAAGAGTCCCACCACAAGGGTGAATGTAGGCAAACCTTACCCTGCATTTTTGCAAGAGGCTACTTCTAGGACTTGACCACAAGGTCACACGACAACACCTTAACCAGTATGCCAAGGCTGCCCTTCTAAGATCATAAGGAACATAAAGCGACTAAATTTACATGAAATGGAAACACTATATATACACACACACACATAAAAATAAGTCGTCACTCTTAACGCGACTACCGACATAGATCGTCTCCAACGATTCTATCTCCGCCTCATGCGCACGTAGAGTCAGGCAAGCTCGGGTAAGTGTCAGCATTCCAATGATCCCCATCAATTACTTTTATGTATGCTTTATTAAGTCGTTATTTTGAGTTGTTATGAATGATGTGTCTTAATTTTTTATGTTTGTATCTATGCATGTCGTGTCTTGTTGTTATGTCTTTTGTGTTGTTTTGAGTCGTTGGTGTCCTTGGGTATTTTCTTTCTATTTGGACATACTTACAGTCCATGTTATTAGGTCATGCAACTTTTATTTAAAGAGTCCTTAGGGCTAGAAGAATGACAAGCAATGAATTAAACAGTTAGTCTCTTTTCATTTCCCTCCCATCTTCCTCTTCACTCGTAGGTTGAGCTTGGCTCCCTGGTCGCCTTCTCTGCAAGTTGAGCTCGGTTCCCTTATATCATCACATTCACCACCACCTCCGACGAGATATTGATGCGCTAATGGTTAGGGCATAACAATCTCCATCTCAAAGACAAAATGGGAAATATCTTCATTAATATGCAGATTCTGTCAAACATCATTAGGAGGTGAAATTAGAAATGCTGGGGAAGCCACCGAAACAATGTCATTTTGTTAAATGTGTGTGTAAAGATTCAAACCCCCGTGTATTAGGAAGCAATCTGTTGTGGGTTGGAGGCCTGGGAGCTGCTCACTTTTGGATCCAGAGTCCCGCTCTTACAGTCGGCGCCACAACATGGGTCCACGGGGCCCATACGCACCCCAACCCATCTCCGCACGTGTTCTCGGTGCGGCGGGGTGTTGAGGCGGGAACTTGATCCCTCGAACTCCTTGATATAAGCACTTAACGCCAGCTCACATCACCAACTGATCCGCGATGTTGTGGGTCGGAGGCCTGGGAGCTGCTCACTTTTGGATCCAGAGTCCCTCCCTTACATCCGGCGCCACAACATGGGTCTGTGGGGCCCATACGCACACCAACCCATCTCCGCACGTGTTCTCGGTGCGGCGGGGTGTTGAGGCGGGGACTTGATCCCTCGACCTCCTTGATATAAGCTCTTAACGCCAACTCACATCACCAACTGATTCGCGATCAGTTGGTGATGTGAGCTGGCGTTAAGAGCTTATATCAAGGAGGTCGAGGGATCAAGTCCCCGCCTCAACACCCCGCCGCACCGAGAACACGTGCGGAGATGGGTTGGGGTGCGTATGGGCCCCACGGACCCATGTTGTGGCGCCGGCTGTAAGGGCCCACTCTGGATCCAAAAGTGAGCAGCTCCCAGGCCTCCGGCCCACAACATCAAAATGCGCATTTTGATGTTGTGGGTCGGAGGCCTGGGAGCTGCTCACTTTTGGATCCAGAGTCCCGCCCTTACAGTCGGCGCCACAACATGGGTCCGCGGGGCCCATACGCACCCCAACCCATCTCCGCACGTGTTCTCGGTGCGGCGGGGTGTTGAGACGGGGACTTGATCACTCGACCTCCTTGATATAAGCTCTTAACGCCAGCTCACATCACCGAGAACACGTGCGGAGATGGGTTGGGGTGTGTATGGGCCCCGCGGACTCATGTTGTGGCGCGGGCTGTAAGGGCGGGACTCTGGATCCAAAAGTGAGCAGCTCTCAGGCCTCCGGCCCACAACACAATCCCTCTCCTGAATACTTCTTAGTTCTTAGTACTCATCAGTTTCAAGCATATAAGTACACAAGAACTCTTACATAAATTAAAATTACAAGGAAATAAAGAAAGCAACATGGATAGTTGAGCTAGTTAAGCAACCTGAACACCTTGTTTAGCCCTAGCTTCCAGCAATGAATCAAGTCGTGAAGATCCATGATCATGAAAAGGCCGTCGAAGAAAAAGCTCTGGGCACAACCACCAGTCGGTGATGAATATCTGCACAAAAAATTACAACAATCATAAAGCTGCTTGAATGTTAACCACCAGAAAACCATTTCCATCAATTTTAAAAAAACAACAATAAATACCTCTGATTTTGCATCTTCAATCGAAGAAGCAATTGCATTGAAAGCAGCCTGACCATCAACAAACCATTGTACCTGACTTCCATCTTCAATCAACCCCCTCTGTGGGGCAAACGAACCAAAACGATGTGGATAACACCATCCCTCAGGAGGCCTCAAACCAGCATCATTTATTGCAGCAACCCAGTCTTTGATTTTACCATTATTTTTCACCCTCAGATTAATTGTTCGGCTTCCACTAGATACCTTTTGAGATGAATGTTGATTAGAGATTGAACTTCTCAGATCTTCAGTGAAAGAAAAAAATTAAAATTCAGTAGTTTATTTAAGAGCCATATGGAAATATAAAAATAACTAAAGGTGGAAGGGTAAGAGGGAAAATTAGATAAAAAAAAAATAACTAGATGATGTCCAAAATGAGTAGCAAAAGCTAGTTAAAAACCATGCAAAACTCAGTATGAGCAATGGTTTGGATACATAAAGTCAAACCCAAATAGTGGGATAAAACTAATTATGATATTATGAATTGAATAAAAAAATAAAAATATACCGATATCGACTCAAAAAAAGGACTTCCTAGCCATGCATATACAAGTGATTACTGAATTTCTAATTTCACTATGAAACAAAAAAAACACCAGTTAGACATCTTTAAATATGGGTTTCATCGACGTATACTAAGTTTACTGCTAGCTCCGCCAGTCAAATTATATTTATGAAAGAACCATGCACCACATCAAGGGTTTACTACACACTCCTTATTATCGCCCGATATGTATAATTAAACTGCAAGATGAATGGTATTGCATATTGAAACATGCCATGATAAAGGAGATGAAATGAAACAAGCATTTATAATAAATTTTTAAGGTCAAGACATTTCGCAAGTATACTAGTGTGACAATTTGAATGATCAGACTATGCTCCTATCATGTACAATTTTATAAGAGGGTTACTTTTAAGTACAAACCATTTCAAGTTAAAATATAGAATTATCAAGGCTTTACAAAATCAAAGCAGCTTTTGATAATCTCAATAATATAATCCCAAAAATTAGATACCACATTTATGGTGTTTTTAATGATAAAATATCTCTTTTTGGATTGCTTAATATATACTCAAATCTTGCTTGCCCTATTAATAATATTAACCTAATTTGATGGATCTTTTATTCGGTCTTATTGGGCGATCACTCCAATAAGTCGTGAAAGCTTGTGCGAGTGAGAAGCGTGTTGCAAACACAGATACAAGAGCGCGAATAACATGCGCGAACAACGGAATACTAGATGCGCGAACAACAGAATACGAGATGCGCGAACAACAGAATACGAGATGCGCGAACAACAGAATACGAGATGCGCGAACAACAAACACTTACATTAAATGTGACCGAAATATAAATGACAAAAAATATCTTGATGTGACATGGGTTGCATCACTAATAAAAGTTCCCCAGCCTCCAAGGATACCATTAAAACTAATGCATGTCGGATTTATAAGTGTCAGCAGTGATGAACGAATTTCATATAGTGCTTTAGGCCCTATTCTAGCTTAGTTTTCTTTTCTCATCGCTCATGCTTTAGTTGTTTTCATCATAAAATTGTTAGAAATCTATTTGTATGTCATGTGAGCGCATTTGAGCCCGATAGGGCATATTTTAGTCATTTCATGCATGTGAGACCTTTTCTCTCTCGCATTTTATTTATATAGTTAGATGTTATTGTTGTGGTCGTGCGGATGTGTTTTCCTGAAGGTTTTGGTTGTTTTCCCTGCAGGTACAGTGATTGTGATATTATCCCTTCACGCCTCGATCCTTTTCCAAGGAGGAGGTTAATACTCGTGCGTTTTTCTTCTCGCACGAGCAGTGGCCCCTCTACACACGACCACTGGTCGTGCGCGGTCATTTTGCGCTTGTTGGCTAGACTTCTTCAAGATCGACCAGAGCAGTCCACTACATGTGTGTTTTCCTTGGCGCACGAGGAGTGTATCCCTTTGTGCACGACCAGTGGTCGTGCGAGGTCATTCTATAGATATCGACGAGACCCTTAATGTCGGTGAGAGAGGCCACTCCATGTGGCTTTTTCTTTTCGCACGAGCAGTGGCCCCTCTCTTTGTGCACGACCACTGGTCGTGCGCGGCTATTTGCAAAATTTGGCATGAGAAATCCATATTTTCGCACGAGGATACGCACGAGTAATAATAGCACGACCACTAGTCGTGTGAGGCCAATATTTTCCACTAAAACCTCAAATTTTCCGACCAGTCCAGGTTCCTTTGCGCACAAGCAATGGACTTTTCCTTCTCGCAGCTGCTCGTACGCTGGTCAAAATCCTGCTCCGCTTATAAAAACGCAAGTTCGTCTTTTCAGCGAGAGTCCCCAATCCCCATCTTTTTTGCCCAAGATCCAGCATTTTTGATCTCCAAGGGCTAGGGATCATCCCCTAGGCTCTCCCCATCATCCAAGAGCTCAAGGTTGAAGAAGAAGAAACATCCATCTCGTTGTAAGCTAGGGAGTCGGAAGAGAAGATGTGGGTGGTTGAAAACCCTTGAGAAGACGAATTAATTGGGAGCTAGTAACAGAAGTTCCTCTACCCCGGACGACAACCGACAAGCAAAGCGTTCACAGAGTCGTGATCTAGACCACCTTTGTCTCCATGAAAGAGTCTCAAGCATCGTTTGTATCTCTCTCCTCCTATTCCGCAATCTAGGTCGATGTGGCTTGTCTTTTTTTTTCTCATATTGATGATGGTGGATCGAACTTGTGTGTATGATTGCAATTAATATTTCTAGTGAAGTATTCTCTATGTTTGTTCATTTCCGTGGAGTAGCCTAGAAGACCTGGTGATGGGGGAAGTTGATGGTGGCAACCCATCTGACCTGTTCGGGTCTTCTCTCGATGACCATAGGTGCAGTGACAACGGGATCGCTCATTTCGAGTGGCCTGACAACCTTTGTATTTTTATCTCTTGTCATTTTTTATTTCGAGTTGTAATTTTATGTTTTATTTGAGTCAGGGTGTTCGGCAAACCATAGTTGTTCATTGGTCTTTAGAAAACTATAAATTCATAGTGAGGGCTCTCATTTTAGGCATTGAACAATGTAGTATTGAAGCTCGTTCTTTAGTCAGCTCAGTGCCGAAGTTGAACCCCGGGCGCGAAGCTCAGGTCTACCTCCTCCCTCCCATTCCCATTGGTTGTCCCTCCCCTTGCCATACCCCCCTGGCCGGCTACTCCATTCCCCCTCCTCCTCCATAGCAACAACCCCAACAATTCCTCCTCAACCCCACCTTGAAGCATCCGGTCATCAACCATATAACCTCCCCTCAAACGGCCACCTGCTTCCCCATTTTCCCATTCTCAGCCCACTGCCATCCTCAAACCCACTCCAAGGAACCCCCCCCCCCCCCCCTTTCAAATTATAGTCGGCCAGCCTTTATCCCTCCTCCCAAAATCCTTCACTGGATTCCCTGTCCAAGAGTCGTGTTGCTTGTAGCTGGCTACAACAAGCCTTTCCCTGCCTAGTGCCACATGAAACAGCCCTCTCTTTCCTGCATTTCCACGTCAGACGATCATCAAAAAAATATTTCCGGTCACCTCCAGTGAACCCCCGCCTCTTTCCCCTTCCGGCGATCGCCGGAAAACATTTCAGGCGACCACCACCACCGGCAACCACCTCCGACCTCCACCTCCTCCACCACCCATAACCGTCATAACTACCCACTAACCCACCATCCCCACTTTCCTTAATTTTAGGAATTAATTCCTAAAATTTGGGACAACCACCCCTCCACAACTCCCATAATCCCCCATACAGCTGGCCCCCATTCTCCCCCCTATTATCCCACTTTCCCTTCACATGGGACCAGCATTTTCTTTCCCCCACTTAACTGAATCCCACCTCTCATTTACCCCTACCGAACCAACACCCCACAACTTCCTGTCCACGATTTTTCCTGCCACCCCTCCCATTATTTCCAGCCTCCTCCCTATCCCTCCACCATTACTCACGTAATGTGGTGGAGACCAACCTAGGTCAGATCGCCGAAGAATGTCCGACGTCGCATTTTCAGTTTATGTTTATTGCATTTTACTTTTTTGCAAATTATATGTTGTCAATTTTAGTTGATGCACAGCTGTGTGCGAAGTCATGTTGTTGCACGCCTGCGCGCGTAGCCACTACAGTTTGATTTTTCTCTATTTTATATATATATATATATATATATATATATATAACCATACTCATATATATATATATATACATAACTGTATACACATATATATTTATATATACATATATTAATATATAAATATATATATGAAAGGAAAAGCCGGTTCGGCTCTTCCCCGGTTTGCCAGCAGCCGCCTCTTTTTCCCGGGTCCAGTCTCCTGTTCATCTTCCTGTTCGGCCCGAGAGAAATGCAAAAGCCGCAGATTTAGGGCTTCCAGCAACCCACCATCCACGATCCTTCACCTACGGAGCACGATCCAGCCTCAGATGCCTCTGCCGACAACCACGGGTAGTTCGTACCTCCACGACGCCTCGTCCAGGCCGTTACCGTACCTATTCAGTCCACCATGGCCGCTCATTTCAAGCTTCCGCCGGTCCCATATTTTGTGGAGGTTCCCCATTTTCTCTGTGTTTTTGTTTTTGAAACCCTATATAAAGAGCTCTCTGTAATCGTTTTGGATGATGAAAATTTGAAGATTGTTGCTTTGTTTTCCCGTGTGAAAGCTTGTGTTTGATTCCTGTGTGATTGATGAATTTGTGTGTGTGAATCCCATTCAAATTTACAGCTTGATGTTTTGATTTGCTTCCAGTTCTTTGGAATGCTGCTTCCCGATGGAGGAGAGCCGTGAGACGCTCGTGTGAGAGCTGCAGGAGATAGATATTAATGAATATTTTTTCTTTTAGTTTGCCTCTATCATCTATTTCCCGTGATCAGTCATGTGCGGTGACTGAGGAAAGATGTCTGCTACTGTTAGAGTTAGAGATAGGAAAATTTGATGTTACTGTTGGGGTAAATGTAATATTGCGTAGCTTCTGCTTGTCTTCTATTGTGAGGGAGGTGAACAGTTGTTGAATGTGAGAAGGGCAGTAAAATTAAGTTTACTGTGCTTCAACAGTTATGTCCGTTTAGAGGTAGGAAAATTGGGATTTTGATTCAATTGTGGGAATCTTGATCCATTTGAGCGTTAGGGATTTCGTGGAGCCACCGCGAGTGTTTGAGATTACGTGGAGCCACGCTTGAGTGTAAGAGCGAGTGAATTTTAGGTTTGTTAGGTCTGTGGCTTTTTTACATTGTTGAGTGATTCCGTGGAACCACCTTATGTGAGAGAGTGACTTGATTTCTTGGTGTCTGTGTGCAATAGCGGTCGACCTCGGGGCGGAGATCGAAGGTGACGAGGAGTTTCTCGCGTGATAGCCATCGACTTCGAATACGGAAGACGTCTCTTCCGTGGGTAATTGTTTCTATCCTTTCATTTGTGTGTGCCTCTATAATTTCTCATAGGTTAATAGACTTACTGATGGGTTTTCGTCCAAATTTTGTCAGCAAACGCTACGTCGAAAACTCCAAACAGAAACGTATTTGGAGTTCACGATTTCCGTTTTGCTACGACAAGGGGAGCGGAACGAAAGTTGCAAACTTCCGTTCCCGGGTTTAAAATCGAACCTTAATTAAGAAAATTCATTTTTCTTTAAAAGAAGTAATTTTGTGCTTTCAAATCCAAGTTGCGTAATTTTTTTGAGTATTGCGCCCGCTCTAAAATTGACAAAATTAATTATTCATCGCATGCACTTAGGGTTTCCTAGTAAAAAGCCGACAGACGCGTAAACCCTACGCGTCGTCCTGCATCAAATTGGTATCAGAGTCAGGTTCCAAAATTTTTCTAAGTTTTGGGATCCGCCCTTTGTAGAATAGGAGCCCGCATAGCATTTAAAATTTTTCAAAAAAAAAAGATTTTTTTTAAGAATAATCATACATTGCATTTGACGTTTGTCCGCATGCATCGGCATAGTGATAGAATGAGTCAAGTTGAACGTGGTCATCCGAGTCGTGGACACGAAGGGAATCAACCGCCCTAGTAGTTTATACCTTTCGCCCACCAACTGACGACCTTAACTGAGAGTACCTGTCAGTTGCGTGAAAGGTTAGCACACCTTAGAGGTAGGGTGAGTAGGTTAGAATTACTCCCTCGAGCGTCAATGCCGCCTCAAATTCGAGATGAGCATTCTGCCCGTGCACAATACGATGTTCTTCATCATTACGTGGAAAGGTTTACCTTTAGGAGAAATCCTTTATTTGAGGATCACGACTTCACTTATACCCACTCCTATGGTACTCTATCACGGAGATCGTTACGACACTTCGATGATTATACTCGATCACCGTATACCACTTCCAGAGATCGTGTTGACCCACCAACACGTTCGCATTATGCTAGAGACGATCAGTACGATGACTATCGTCGTTATCATCCTCGTACTCGAGTGGATCATATTGGTCCCTCGACAACTTATTATGAGGATAGGATTCAGTATTCCTCTAGTTATCGATACTACACGCCTCCTTTATATGAGGAATCTGAGACTGCATATGTGCGACCACCACCACGTTCGTAGGAATTATGATCATCCACGAGCACGACATGATTATGACATGCACACTCATCATGATTACCCTCGAACTACCTATAGAGGTCACTATCGTCACGAGTACGTCACACCTAGCGATCCTCCTAGTGTTCCGAAGGTGAACATGATAGATATCGAGGGGCAGCAAGAGCCTTCTACTGCCCGAAGCAGGGAGACATCACCGACTTTATCTGATGTTCTAGTACAGGATGTGTGGAGTCAACCCACATGTGAGTCTACTCCACTTAGTGAACCCTCCCTTGATTCGATATCGACTAGCTCTCTTTTGAGTGTAGATTCCCTGCACACTTCATCTCGTGGCGCATCGAGTCACATCATCACACCCGATGACGCGTCGAGTCACGACACCACACCTGATGACGCAACGAGTGACATTAGGATCGGGAACCGAGAGCTTAGTAGTGATCACGAGGTAGTCACTTCTACCCTATCTGTGAGTATGACCCCTTCTGATGGTTCATTTCTGGAGGACCATCACTCGACTGATAGGTCATTTGACGACCCTCCTATTGAGCATCTAAATGAACCACCACGTCCATGTGTGAATGAGCTTATTCTAAGTAGTACACTTGCGAATTTTAAGACATGGATACCTGCTCCATTGTCTCACTTGATGTCGATAGTGCTTGGGTATAACCATCTAGTGACTCGTAGTCTAGATGAGTTATGGGACGTACCACATGTTGATCATCGTCTTTACGATGAATTTTCATATGTCCCACCTGGTGAGCCTCCGGATGCCTCACTTTCCCTTAGCACATTTATTACGATTTTTACACTCTGCGCATATTTATCTGAGAGCACTCCATCTGTTATTGGAGCATACGTTTGCACGAGTCGCTTTTGCGACGAATTTTTCTACACCCCTCCCAGTGAACCCCCAGATGCAAAACCTATGGGTTCACCGCACATTTGGGATGTTTCCATCTTTAGTGACACAGTCGAGTTTGAGGGTGCACTCACTGATTCGTTGAAGTTATATCTTGTCACGCACACTTGCAGAGACAATTCGCACACCATGTTGACACATTTGATCACTGTTGTCTCTGATTTGCACTTGAGTGATCATCGTCCCCGCGATGAGTTCTTTTATGATCCACCCTCTGAGCCTCCTGATCATGTACCTCTTTTAGGAGTAGCTCTTAGTATCTGAGACCATCGGTTAGTGGCATTAGTCGTATTAGTAGTTCATTTTTTGCATTTGCATGATTTGCATACAAATATCTTTTGAGCGAAAAGGTGCATAGTATTTATGATTTTTATGCAACTCAATTTGAAAGAGCATAAAATAGCTACTAATTTTAAAATGGATGACTTGATTATGGTTCGGCTAGATCCGGAACGGTTACCATCTGGTACCGTAAAGAAGTTAGCTACCGTAGAACTGGACCCTTTCGAGTAGTAAATTGGATTGGGCAAAATGCGTATGAACTTGAGACGTCTTCCGTTTGAGGAGCAAATCATGTTTTTAACGTAGCCAATCTGACTTAATTCTACGATTACTCGCATGAGCCTTTAGAATTTCCATTGCCTTCTCCACTTGTTTCTTCTGGGTTGGTGAGTGAGAGTGAGGAGCCACATTCAGGACATATCTTTATTCATTCCGCTACTAACACTTTCATTGTAGTTCCTTATGTTTTTCACTACCAGTTTCAGGTTGAGCATGAGACGCCAGGAGAATACTCTATTACAGTTCTCGAGCATATGTTGGACAGTGACCACTACTGATAATGCTTTCAGAGATCGTTGGTTCATTGGCATGGATGTTGATTTCTCTCGCACTTCGCTCAGAGCACTCACCAGAGATGAGTGATTTCGAGAGGGGGAAGTTGGTGGAGACCAACCTAGGTCAGATCGCCGAAGAATGCCCGACGTCGCATTTTCAGTTTATGTTTATTGCATTTTATTTTTTTGCAAATTATATGTTGTCAATTTTAGTTGATGCACAGCTGTGTGCGAAGTCATGTTGTTGCACGCCTGCGCGCGTAGCCGCTACAGTTTGATTTTTCTCTATTTTATATATATACATATATATATATATAACCATACTCATATATATACATAACTGTATACACATATATATTTATATATACATATATTAATATATAAATATAATATGAAAGGAAAAGCCGGTTCAGCTCTTCCCCGGTTTGCCAGCAGCCGCCTCTTTTTCCCGGGTCCAGTCTCCTGTTCATCTTCCCGTTCGGACCGAGAGAAATGCAAAAGCCGCAGATTTAGGGCTTCCAGCAACCCACCATCCATGATCCTTCTTCTACGGAGCACGATCCAGCCTCAGATGCCTCTGCCGACAACCACGGGTAGTTCGTACCTCCACGACGCATCGTCCAGGCCGTTACCGTAACTATTCAGTCCACCATGGCCGCTCATTTCAAGCTTCCGCCGGTCCCAGATTTCGTGGAGGTTCCCCATTTTCTTTGTGTTTTTGTTTTTGAAACCCCATATAAAGGGCTCACTGTAATCGTTTTGGATGATGAAAATTTGAAGATTGTTGCTTTGTTTTCCCGTGTGAAAGCTTGTGTTTGATTCCTGTGTGCTTGATGAATTTGTGTTTGTGTGAATCCCGTTTAAATTTACAGCTTGCTGTTTTGATTTGCTTCCAGTTCTTTGGAATGCTGCTTCCCGATGGAGGAGAGTCGTGAGACGTTCATGTGAGAGCTGCAGGAGATAGATATTAATGAATGTTTTTTCTTTTAGTTTGCCTCTATCATCTATTTCCCGTGATCAGTCCTGTGCGGTGACTGAGGAAAGATGTCTGCTACTGTTAGAGTTAGAGATAAGGAAATTTGATGTTACTGTTGCGATAAATGTAATATTGTGTAGCTTCTGCTTGTCTTCTATTGTGAGGGAGGTGAACAGTTGTTGAATGTGAGAAGGGCAGTAAAATTCAGTTTACTGTGCTTCAACAGTTATGTCCGTTTAGAGGTAGGAAAATTGAGATTTTGATTCAACTGTGGGAATCTTGATCCATTTGAGCGTTAGGGATTTCGTGGAGCCACCGCGAGTGTTTGAGATTACGTGGAGCCACACTTGAGTGTGATACCGAGTGAATTTTAGGTGTGTTAGGTCTGTGGCTTTCTTACATTGTTGAGTGATTCCGTGAAACCACCTTGTGTGAGAGAGTGACTTGATTTCTTGGTGCCCGTGTGCAATAGCGGTAGACCTCGGGGCGGAGATCGAAGGTGACGAGCAGTTTCTCGCGTGATCGTCATCGACTTCGAATACGGAAGACGCCTCTTCTGTAGGTAATTGTTTCTATCCTTTCCTTTGTGTGTGCCTCTATAATTTCTCATAAGTTAATATACTCACTGTTGGGTTTTCGTCCAAATTTTGTCAGCAAACGCTACGTCGAAAACTCTAAACGGAAACGTATTTGGAGTTCACGATTTCCGTTTTGCTACAGCAAGGGGAGCGGAACGAAAGTTGCAAACTTCCGTTCCCGGGTTTAAAATCGAACCTTAATTAAGAAAATTCATTTTTAAAAAAAAAGTAATTTTTTGCTTTCAAATCCAAGTTGAGCAATTTTTTTGAGTACTGCGCCCGCTCTAAAATTGACAAAATTAATTATTTGTCGCATGCACTTAGGGTTTCCTAGTAAAAAGCCGACAGACGCGTAAACCCTACGCGTCGTCCTGCATCATAATGCCTCCAGCAAACCCCACTCCATAAACCTTCTTCCTCCCATACACCATTACCAATTTCCCAACCCAACAGAACCCCTTCATCACGTGGAACCACAGCCACGTATCTTCCCCCACTCAGAACTCAGCAATCAGCAGATTCACCTCCCAGTTCCCATCTCCCCTCTCCAGCTGCTGCTGTCCAGCCAGCCGAAACAGTTTGGAATCCTTTCCTAGACATCCCACACCACTCCTACAATCATCCCCATTCAGAGGATTGCTTCCATCCGCCAAAACCTCCTCCCTGCACAGCCCAGAGTTGCTGTCACAGTTTCTGGACAGCTACATACAGCAACATAGTGCTGAAATTTGCCCCGGACAGTTCTCCTAAAGCGCCTCCAGCCCTCCCCTCTTTATAGTAGTGGTAATCAAGATTTATGTGTTGATTTCTTTACCGTTGGATCTCGTGATTGTTCTCTACTTGAGAGATAGTGGCTTATAGACTTTGTTTTCAATTATTTTGGTTTGTATAATCTCTCATTTAAATATCTATTTGATGTTTTGGCACACTTGCATTTATAAAACTTTTCATGTCTCCTTATTTGGAGGCTTTATCTATTGTGGCATAAGTTTGTTTCGATTTATAAATCTAACTATTATTGCAAGCAAAATTCATCAGATCTCATGTGTGGTTGCATATAGAAGTTCACACATTTATTTTCACATCACATAGGACCGTCCTGCGACACCTAGCCTCTTGTTTTGTTTTTCCCTAAGCAGTTGTGCTTATTGTTTGGCGATGTTAAATGTGGTGTATGTGTTGTCTTTGACTAGATACGAGTTGTGTTGCGAAGCGGAGGTCGGCGACCCGTGGAAGAGTGAAGCGGAGGTCGGCCACCTGTGGAAGAGTGAAGCGGAGGCCGGCGACCCGCGGAGGAGCGAAGCGTTGCCGGCGACCCGCAATAGTATTTTAGTTTTTATTTTCCTGCATTAGTGTAGTAGAAACTCAAAACCCCTCGTGAATCCGACAACCAAGAGACTTCAATCTCAAGTTCCCCTTGGACGTTAAATCCACCTCACCATGCTCCGAGAGAGATCAAAACTCGAGAGCCACTCCATGTTTTAATTATTATTTAACGACAGTGGGTGCACTTGCCTCGCCTGTTTGAGCACATCAGGCAACGAGGTCTTAGTTCGATATGAATGTTAGTGAGCATGTGACACACGTGAATGAAGCCATGGCCCGATTAAAATGAATGTGTGAATGCATGCAAGCAATCAAATGAAAATAATATAATGTTCGTTATTTAACTCTAAATCTAATGTGATGCAAATGATACCCCACAAAATTAATTAAATAATTTTAACTTTTAAAATCCCGGGCAAACGTCACAATTAATCGCAAATAGTTCTAAATTAGTTTAGTGGATAAAAATTGCAAATTAAGGTAGTACAAATTAAATGTCTGAGTGAATAAAACACAATACTGAAATTATACGGGCCAAAATTAATTAAAGTAAGATGTCGTCAGGAATAAAGGTTTATCCATACAATGTTCGAAATGAAACTAAAACCAAAATTCACTAAGTGAAGAAATTGATAGTGGAGCATATGGTAGGCGGGCTTGGGAAGGTTGTTGGTGTGTTGCATTGGATTAAACGTGTGGATAGCGGGACAATGAGAAATGAAGATTAAGACTTGTGGGTTTTCGAGATTTGGGGATATTGGTTTAGTGGAGGGATGTCGGACCAGGTGATGAGAGGGAGGAGAGTGTCGGTGTCTATGACAGGTACTAAAGGAAAGGTGGAGATGGTTGTGCTGTGGGGAGATCGAGTATGAGGTTCAGTGGCTAGGAAAGATGGCAGTGGGGCTCGAAAAGGGTTTAAGGGGGCTAGGGTTGGGATGGTTGAGGTCGGGGGAGGGGGGACTTGGGATGCTATGTGGACCGGCGGTGAGGACTCCCGAGGTCAAATGATGCAGCGACGGAGACTAATAAGGCACAGTGAGCAGTGGGGAGGGAAGACAGTGGCGTCAGTACCCCCAAAGGGGAACCACGAGGCCTCATGCGGGGCTCTCAACTTCGCATCGAGAGTGGGAGACCGTCAATTGCTTTCTTAAGTAAACCATGATATTCCAAATGTGTCGGCTACTAATAGAATATAAGTATGGGAATTTATGGTAAACGAATCCAGTGGCTCCATTATTGGATCTTGTGCCCTAACGGTCAAATCTAGCCCCAAAAATACAATAAAATCATGAAAAAAATACAAAAAAAAAATTGTTCGCATCGTCGAGCTCTAGTCATCCATATGACAGTCCTAAAATGTTGCACCCAAAAATCGATGAAATAGTACATGATCAATCCTCATCAAAAACTTTAAGAGTGAAGTTATTTCTAGGCAGGGATAATTGATGCAGGACCGTCATTTATTAAGGGTTCCAACTTGCTTGACTACATAATAATAGCAACACTCAGACGTGTATTCCATTTATGTTCGATGCTCCCGAACAAACTTAATGCTCAGTAAAGATGAAAAATATAAAAGTTTCCTCTTAGTACTTCGACATTACAAATTTCATAGTGGCTTAACCACAATACTTGCCACTGATTTTCCAAATCTGGGGTTAGATTAGTAGAAAAATATGCCAGAAATAGTCTGTTCAGTAAAATAATCAATATTAACAGCTCTAAAAAGAGGGTTCTTCAAATGAATGAATAATGAATCAAGAAACAAATCAATGATTGAAAGTGCATCTTGGATTTTATTTAGAGGAACAAACAATGCACAACAATTTGCGAATATGTCTTAGAATCCTTCAAATGTCAATGCAACAATGGAACATATTAGCCAAGACGAGTACATTTATTAGTATGCAATGCTATCCAACAAACCAAACTAACTAGAAATGTTAAGAAGAGCTTATTAAGGAAGTTTTAAACTTACTGTAAATCCAAACCGCAAGGGATTTGGTTCTTTGGTCTCTTTTGCAAGTAGAACTCGACCCTCGTCATTTCCATCGGAAGGAGGTAGTACATCAAAGACAATTATGTCTAAAGGTTTTGTATCAAATGGATCGCCTAGAAAAGCCAAGAAGCCGGGTTTAAGAACAGCCCAAACCTGCCATAAAGACCATTATAACACAAAATGAAAAGAATACTAGATAAACCTAACCTCCCTCTAAAAAACTTAATATAGCCGAACAAAAGTTGAAATAATAAATGACTAGGATAATGCAAAAAATTCAAAAACTATAGAGCATGAGCAAATCTTGTAAGGCATCCAAGCAATTAACAATCACAAGAAAATAAATAATATAATTAAAAAAATTCCACATATGACACATACAGTATCTCAAATAAACCCAAAAAATTATTTAGCATGATAAAAGAATCAAGTATAATTGAACTTGAAGTCAACAATGTTCTAGTTTAAGATATGCAAATATACATGACTTGCAGACACAACAAAACTTTTGGAACGGCCCCTAAGATGAGGGTCCATGGTATAAGCACGAGCCGCAACGCAACTGTGAGATCCACAGGTGGCCCACCTATCATGAGTGTTTATTCGCAGAGGCTGAAAACGGGACATGATTAAGGGCATAATAACATCATTTTGATTTCTAGTCTTTCATTTTTTTAGTAGAATGTCTTTATTACTCATTTTTTTGTATACATTTATATAAAATAAGTGATGTTCCTTGGGTAGGTTATGCTAATTTTTCCACCCAAAAAAATGAATATGTAGACTCGAGCGAAGGAATCTTCCATTCATTTTTGAAGATCCGTAACAGTCTGCCTATACCAATTAGTCTGGCAGCCTCCCACTCACCTCTGTTGTGCACTCCTCTCGGTCATTTCTCAGGTATGCTGGTCATGTATGTAACAACCCTTTTAAAAAAAAGAGGTTTAAATTAAATTTTTATTTAGTAATTCCATTTTTTTTGTAATTTACCTAAAGTTTCCCCACTATAACCTAGCCCAGCAGCCCCCCACCGTTTAATTCATTAATATGTTCGGCCTAGGGATTCCTCAAGCTGTACTCCCGCTCATGTGTGATGCGGAGCAGAGACGAGTACCAACAGTGGAAGACGAGTTTTGGGCCCGTTCAGGGATGATTGGTCACTTTCCATATATGGCATGCCCGGATCGATGATCGGGCTCCGTGGATGCGTCCGGATTCGCGTTGCGAATCGATTTCATATATTAGTTCATTATATTTGCATTTGTTTTGATGTATTTGGGTGGCTCCACCTCCGACCAATCATAGTCGTCGATTGGGGGATGTCCTAACCTCCTTTTATTATAAATAGATCATGTAAGGGTTGATTATGGGCATTGCAGATTTTGGAGAAAGCTTTTCTCGGAATCTTGCGATCCCGCCACGGTGCCGACTCCGTCGAACCCTAGGTGACGACTCCTAGGTTGGTATCTCCCTCCGCAAGTCTTCCCCTAACCCAAGCCTCCATTTTCCACCCCTCAAACCCCCTTTCCACCCACCACAACCTCCCTATTTCTCCGCCCAAAACCAGCGGCCTGCTGTCTTGGTGTTCCCTGCCACCGCCGGCCCACCGCCCCCCCCCCCATCCTCTGAGCCGCCACCCCACAGAACTCTCCCATGTTCTACGTCGCCACCCCACAGAACTCTCCCATGTTCTACGCCGCCTTCAGCCCCCCTACCTGCCATGCCGACCACTCCCTTTCCCCCTAAACCGTCTCCGCCTCCACCTTTGGCCTGCAGCCGCCGTCCCCTCAAACCCTTATCGTTCCAAGCCGCCAAACCATCTACACATGGAACCACCAACCCCAACCCTTCCCCTTCCGGATCAGCCCCGATCTGGAATTTTTCAGCCGAATCTGACCTTTTATTTTTGGATCTACCCTTCCTTACCCGGAACTATACCTAAGTGGACGGATCCACTCCTTTTTGGTCTGGTTTCATCTTCCACTGCCGAGGACAGTCACTTCCGTTATTTTTACGCCACCGGTTCCACCTCGGATCGTCGTATACGCATCTCCAGCTTCGAATTCGTCAGTGCCTTGGTCAACCAACTATTTGGTGAAATTTCATTGTACTGGATTATTATTTTCAACATTTATTTATTAGGTTAGACATTTTATATTTATTTGGAGAAGCATCATCATAGAATTGTGCTCTACATTATTATTGTGATTTGCAGGGTTTGTACGTTGCATGCTCTTGCTTTGGCCCTACACACGGAGGAAAGTCTAAGTTTGTCTCGCCCTAATTATTTATTTTGCCTTACTGTGAATTTATTTGTGTGGGATGTTAAAGTTTATTATCTAATTTGTGACTAATCCGTCGGGCTTTGCATAGCATGTAGGGTTAGGTCACCATTTATCTGTCGTCTATAGATTCGTCCTGCGTCAATTGGTATCAGGGGGAGGTTACGCGTTCTTTTGATATGCATTCGCAGAGTCTATAGGTTTTTTTCATTATGTCTATGTACCACAATTATTCCTCTCCTCAATTTGGAGGTTTTGAGTCCACTTACTCGCGTCCATAGAGTCCTGTCAGGGAGATCATCGCGTAACTACGATTATTATTCTCAATCGCAGCACACCACTTTTAGAAATCGTGTTGACCCACTGACACTACCCCACTACCACTAGAGACAGTCAATATAATGATCGCCGTCGTTCATATCCTTGCACGCGAGCGGATCGTGTTGATCCTTCGACATGACTCGGTTACCTTAGGGATGATTATCATTAGGCTCGTCGTTCCGAGAGAGATCTTGAGAGTCAGTTTCGTACTGTTGTCCCTTCCTTTGACGGCTCATCGAGTCCCGAGTCTTTCAGTTATTGGATCGTGGATATGGAGTATTATCTTGATCATTTTGAGGTATTCGGCGAATGTCGCGTCAAGTTTGCGAAACTTAGACTTTTAGATCGGGCGAGAGCATATTGGTCTAGCGTTGAGAGGACCCGTGAGCGAGACCGTCTACATTGCATCACCAGTTAGGTGGACATGAAGCGTACATTGTGTCAGAGGTATCTGTCTTCGCCGTATCAAAGTCGCTTGCTCGACCAATTATTTTCCCTTCAACAAGAATCTATGTCTGTCGCTGAGTACAGGGACCATTTTCATGAGTTAGTGGTGAGGACTGATATCCGTGAGGACCTAGCCATGATCATTTCCCGATTTTGGTATGGACTTCGGTCTGACATACGTGCTAAGGTAGTTTATCATATCTCGAAATACCTCGAGCAGACATATCAGCTCGTCCTTCATTATGAACAGTATTTGAGATCCGCAAGAGCTGGTCAATGGGATTCTCACCTTAACCTCCGCAATACGAGTCCCTCTCATTATCTCATAATGAGGTCACCACGATGCCTACCACTGTCCTATCATTCACGACAAAAGTGATATCTAATGCGGATTGCTCTCACCCCAGTGAGGTGCTTAGCCTAGTGAGTGACTTATCTCTTGTTTCTAACCTGTCTCTTGTGACCCCGACTGAGAGCGAGTCTGAGTGATCTATTAAGTCTGTAGTGTTGTGTCCCTCGCCCAAACCTCTTCCTCTGCTATACATCGGGTTAGTTAGCACCCAACCACAGACCCATTTCCTGACACCGCACCCACGGATCCATTCTTGAGTATGGGTCTTGTCGCTCTCCCATTGTCATTACCCTGAGTCACATCACGACCGAGAGCTCAGAATCTGGTGTTGATCTCGTAGTGGCTATGTCATCCATTCACGAGGACACTACCCTTTACGAGGGTACTCATCTGGAGGACCTTGACCCTAGTGACGAGTTATATGGCGAGCTCAAGTTGAGCCTCCTGATGATCGCCGCATCCTAGTGAGGATGAGATTCAGGCGAGCCCCGCATATATCATTATCGATTTATTGATGCATCTTGCATCATCATTCATAACCGAGCCCCATAGGATGGATATTGTGTAAAGCAACCAATATTTAGGGCACCACCTGCTGACACATCGCACTCTTGACGAGTTTTGGGATACACCACCTGCTGACCCACCCGACGAGTTCTTTATTTTCGGGGATATTCCCCACACTATAGAGTCATATCTTCTAGTCTGTGTTCACAATTTTCATTCAGGTGGTCGTCTCATTCGCAATGACTTTTTGTACACATCTTCTGGTGAGCCCCCTGATGTGTCATGTTTCCTGGTAAACATCTGGCTCCTTACGAGATCGTACTTGAGTATAGATGTCTCACATGGTCACATGAACACCTGGCACACACGGGATGAGTTTTCCTACACTCCACCGAGAGAGCCTCCTGATAGGCCACCTGATTTGATAAATTTTGGGTCATTATTAGATTTTCTCATAGAGAGCATGTTGTGTCAGTCATGTTTCGTTTGCATCATTTGCATGAGTTTGTTGAGTCGTTTCTTCATCTTTTGCATGTGTCTATTGAGTTATTTGTTCGTCGTTTGTATATGTGGCATGAGTCGGTCCGACGGATAATCCATAATGATAGTAAATTTTGTAAGCCACATGCGGATGTTCATTGGCAAGAGCAGGTACTTCATGAAGGCGAGCAAGCGATGATGAAAATCTGCGTTATGAGGCTCTGTGCAAGGCTTGCTAAAAGCTTGAGCATTAGGCAAATGGATCCATATATAATCATGAGACGGATCGAAGCAAACACTTATGATCTTGATATCCCTGCAAGTATAGATATCTACCTGGTATTTAGTGTTGAAGATATGACGTCGTACTACGAGTCTCGCGAGTATGTAGACCCAAGAAGTGGGGACTTCAAGCCTCCCACACTCCCACTCTCGTTGTCTTACCACCTTCATAGTTCACCCACGTCTGATGGCCACCACTATTCACTCACTTCTGACACTCACTCATCTGGGGACTCATCTTCTTTGGTTCTTCCTCCGGCGCCGCCGATCGCAACGGGATCCACCACTCTTGAGTTGAGCGTTGAGAGCATTACAAAGACCAGACTCCACCAGTACATTCCTACTACAGACATTGATGACACCTGGGTACTTCCAGCAGAGTTTGACCGATTCACCCCGGGACTTCGACTTCAGTACGGTCGTCTCCATTCACCAAAGATGACAGTTTTTCAGTCGGGGGAGTTGATTGGCGAGAACACTCATCCATCGACAACACTTGGACGACCTCTGTCGGACCTCTTCGAGTCTTACCTGCCATACATCGAGAAAATTTTGATCTCTATTCATCGGGAGATGAATTCTTTAGAGCCAGAGAGATTGATGTGGAGCAGAGAAAAGGACCTGCAGTGGAGGACGAGTTTTGGGCCCGTTCGGGTTGATTGGTGCCTTTCCATATACGGTGTGCCGGATCGACGATCGGACTCCGCGGATGCATCCGGATTCACGTTGTGAATCAATTTCATATATTAGTTTATTATATTTGTATTTGTTTTGATGTATTTGGGTGACCCCACCTCCGGCCAATCATAGTCGTCGATGGCGGGATATCCTAGCATCATTTTATTACAAATAGATCATGTAGGGGTTGATTATGGGCATTGCAGATTTTGGAGAAAGCTTTTTCCGGATTCCCGCGATCCCGCCACGGTGTCGACTCTGTCGAACCCTAGGTGACGACTCCTAGGTTGGTATCTCCCTCCCTGAGTCTTCCCCTAACCCTAGCCTCCATTTCTACCCATCAAACCCCTTTTCCACCCACCGCAGCCTCCCTATTTCCCCACCCAAAGACTGGTGGCCTGCTATCTTGGTGTTCCCTGCAGCCGCCGGACTATCAGCCCCCTCCTCTGAGCCGCCACCCCACAAAACCATCCCCTATTGTCTGTCGCCTTCACCCCCCCCTACCTGCCCTGCCGACCACTCCCCTCTCCCCCTAAACCGCCGCAACGTCCCCCCTCTTTGGCCTGCAGCCGCCGGCCCCTCAAAGCCCTATCTTTCCAAGCCGCCAAACCTTCTACACGTGGAACCACCAACCCCAACCCTCCCCATCCGGATCAACCCCGATCTGGAATTTTTCAGCCCGGATCCGACCTTTTTTTGTCGGATCTACCCTTCCTCACCCGAATCTATACCTAAGTGGTCGGATTCATTCCTTTCCGGTCCGTTTTCATCTTCCACCACCGAGGACAGCCACCTCCGCTATTGTCACGTCACTGGTTCCACCTCGAATCGTCGTACACGCATCTCCGGCTTTGAATTCTTCATTGCTTTGGTCAGCCCACTATTTGGTGATATTTCGTTGTACTAGATTATTATTTTCAGCATTTATGTAATGGGTAGACATTTTATATTTGTTTTGAGAAACATCATCATAGAATTTTGCTCTACGATGGGTTTGTTCGCTACATGCTCTAATTTTGGCCCTCCACGCGGCGGAAAGCCTAAACTTGCCTTGCCCTAATTAATTACTGTCTTGATGTGAATTTATTTGTGTGGGATCATAATGTTTATTATCTAATTTGTGACTAATCCGTTGGGATTTGCAAAGTATGTAGGGTTAGTCACCGTTTATCTGTCACCTACAGATTCGTTATGCGTCACTGTGCCTCCCGATTCCGCCGTTCCCGTCTCCTGCTAGCTCTCGCTCGCCACCGCCTCCTGGCCGGGGCCGACGCCTGTTGCTCCTCCTACCCGTGGCTGACACTTCCTGCTCCTACTCTGGATGGCGGCTTCTTCTCCTCCCCAAGCCAGTAGCAGCACTTCTTCTCCTCCCCAAGGCAGCAACAAGACTTCTTCTCCTCCCCAAGCCGGCAACAACTTCCTCCTTATCTTCCTCCAGGCCAACAGCCACCCTCTCCTCCAAGGTTCGGCAGCCCTAATTTCCCATCTTCCTCTTCGTCTTGGTTGGTCATTGCAAGAGAGACAGTTTCGGTTTTTCTTCCCTCTCTTCCTTGGGCTCAAATTTGGCTTCCTTGGGTAAGGTCTTCCCTCCTTCCCCCTTTATTCAGATTTTTTCTTGAGTCTCTTATAAATTTGTGCGCTCCAAATTGCGTATATATTGCGATCCATATTTATGCTCATCTTATAATCATCTAACCACTATGTATTTCTGATTTTTGGCGTCGTTCATCAAACCAATTGACGAGATCGCTCAAAATCCTTTTTGATCTAGGGTTTACCTAGACAAAGCGCAGCCAAATTCCGATTTCATCATGGTAATCTCCTCTCCTCTCACCTCTGAGGGAGGTAAATTTTGCTAAACACGCTCTTGATTAAGTTATGTGATGAAGAATGAATGTTCTAGTGTAGGGATTTTTGTGAGCTCAAATATCATTTATGTTGTTCTTGAACAGGTTTAAAATAAGGTTTTAAAATTTACTTGCGCCGCATATCTGCCACAGTCAGATTCCATCTTAAGGCAAGTTGAGAAATCTCACTCTTGCAAATATTGAATTTAACTTGATGCATCTTGTCTTATGTTGACGAATTTTACTCTTAAACACTTGAATTTTAAATTAATATTTTAGGTCATGATACTCTTGAATGGTATGGTATGGGTTAGTGATTTAGAAATGATAAAGGTTAAGATCTCTTGCTAGCAAATAAGGGATTAGTGTTTTATATCATGCTCTTATCCATACACACTTTAATTTAAAAAAGTAACAGTGCTACTAAGAATGGTTTGTTTTAGATGAGTATATGTTACATCGAAGATAATGCGTAGTAATTTTTCCCTTTTGATGTAAATTTGTTCTTATTGGAAATCACTAAATTATAAATCACTTCATTCATTTGATATCATAAGCAAATATTTAAAGAAAGAGTTTAATTGATGCAACTTCTTGACTTGAGTTCTATTACGGTGAGAAGAAATCCGGACTAGGGAAGAGCCGGCGAGGAGATGGGGAGAGGAGGAGGCTAGGGTTAGAAAAGAAACAATGGAGAAACTCTTTTTCATAACATATCCAAGATGCTCTTACAAAACATATTCAACACTTATATAGACGGAGGGGGGTCCATACATAGCAATATATCAAAATAACAATAACAACATATCAAAATAACAATTACTAAACAGCAAACACACAATAGGAACTAAATATTTTGTTTCCTAATTGGTCGGCCCCGCTAATTACGGCGGTTCCTCCTCATCGGCGCCAGTCCCATTCGCCGTCTCCGTCGCCTGTTGTGACCGTTGTTTGTAGACCCGCCATGGATGCACCTCGTCGTGAATGTCGATAACAATGTCGTCATCTGGAAAAATTGTCTTGTCTTCAAGGCAAAAGTCGGGAAATTGGTGGCGAAAATCATCTCGCAGAAGCCAAGTGGCCTCTCTCAGGGGGGCAGTGGCGCCACGACACAAGGATCTCTTCTGGGGCCGCATCTCCGAGGAGGTGATGGCGGCGGTCTAGAATGTTGTCTGGATAGATGGAGGCGGCGTCGGAGTAGTCAAGATTAGCCGGAATGTGGTCCAGTGTCGGATGATCACCCACTACGCGGCGAAGCTGAGAAACGTGGGAGACCGGGTGGATCTGGCTCCCCTCGGGTAGTTGTAGCTTATAGGCCACAGCGCCAATCCGGGCCACGACTTCGAACAACCCAAAAAAACAAGGTGCGGGTTTTGGGTACAGGGATTTGGTGACCGTGAGTTGGCGGTAAGGATGAAGCTTGATGAATACCTTCTCGCCGACCCGAAAAGATAGGTCTTGGGTTTGCGCTTGGCGAAAAATGTCATTTTCGCTTGGTACCGACGGAGATGATGCTTGAGACTATCCAGAATGATATCCCGATCTTGGAGGTGGCTATCTAAACTCGGCACGAGGCACTCCCCGGGTAAATGTCGCACGACATCTGGTGGTGGTCGTCCGTAGACAGATTCAAACGGAATCATTCCCGCGGCTTGGTGGAAGGCGGTGTTGTACGAGTACTATGCCCAACCCAACCACTTGGCCCAAGTGCCCGGTCTCTCGCAGTTGAAACAACGGAGGTAAGTTTCTAAACAGCGGTTGAGGACTTCGGATTGGCCATCCGTCTGCGGGTGGCAGGCGGAGCTCATGCGGAGGTGTGTCCCCTGGAGGTGGAACGGGGATGTCCAGAAACTGCTCAGAAAGAGGGGATCGAGATCGCTCACAATCGACCGCGGGAACCCATGGAGGCGCACGACCCCGGAGATGAAACTGTCGGCTGCCCCCGCGGCCGTATACGAGTGTCAGAGGGGAATGAAGTGTACGTACTTGGAGATCCAGTCCACTGCGACGAGGATGCAGTCGAACCCGTTGGACCGGGGGAGGCGTGTAATGAAGTCCATCGCAATGTCCTCCCAAATGCGGTCCGGGATCGGTAGCGGTTGAAGTAACCCGGCGGGAAACATAACCTCCTACTTCGCCTTCTGGCATGGAAGACAGGAGGTCATGTAGGCTTTGACTTGCTTGAACATGTGTGGCTAGTACAGCGAAGCCGCTAAACGCTGGTAGGTGCGGAAAGCCCCGGCGTGGTCCCCTGGGTGGAGTAGCATGGAACTCGGCGATGAGGCGCGGAATGAGAGTTGAGGACGCGGACAGCACTAAGCGGCCCCGGTAGAATAACCGACCGCCCACCAAGGAGTAAGGGGGTGTCCTGGATCGGCGATGAGGGTCGTTCGAACGGCAGCAAGGTGTGGGTCCATCTCTACGTCATGGTAAACCTCTGCGGCATCCACCCAGACCGAGCGAGAGATGGCCCGGAGTTTCGGGAGTGCACCTGTAAGACCCCTTTTTTAGTCTTATGCTCAGAACCGCCGCTTTGTGGTGACACCAACTACCGAGGAGGTCATCGCCACGAATCGCCGATTCTGCCGCAAATACTCAACCATATATCACAAAAGAAAGAAGTAAACATATAGAGATATGAATCCAGTCCACAATCACAAAGCAACGTAAGAAAGTCCACATAAACTCAGACTAATCAACATGAAATAATAAGTCTAAAAGGGAAGATAAAGGGGGGCTCCTGCTCAGTACATATAGTTTTCACTACATTACGCTCGCGAAAGTAAAGCTACTAGTCACTCACTGATCCCATGACTGTTGGTGATGCCGCCACACCTGGACTAGGCCGATTCACCTCCTCCTGGATGTGATGGTTCCCCTGGTGCTGCACCCTGTTTCCCAGGTAGAGTCCCTGGTGTTATGCTCATCAGACCGTTAGTTTAACTAAGTCTTGATCCTCCTCCCCTCCCTTGCGACACCTACGCACCATGCGGGGGAGGAAGAAAAGGGAGGTACTGAAAGTGGATAGTAAGCAAGAGCAGGTGGCAGTGGTCTTATCTAACATATGTTAAAAGTAACTAATCACAGTAATAACAGGTATGTGGAAGAACAGAAAGTAAAAGTAGCAATATGATAGAAGCAGCAGAATAAAGTAAAGATAAAACAGCTAACTATCATCACAGAGAATGTAACCTCAATTTATAAGAATGCTCATACAAACTTATAAATTAAGGGATCGTTTTGTAGGGCCTAACGTATAAAAGATCTCATAATAATTTAAACGTTAGGGGTAGACTGTAAAGGTTTTATGCAAGCTACGTATGACATGAAATGTTATACATGCTGAATGATATGTCTCACACAAGTGCAACTCACCCACCCGACTGTATGCGCACAGACCTTTAGTTTCCCCGTTTGGAGTTAAACTCGCTAACTCGTAGCCATCCGCAAGCCGCAGTGGCATACAGAGGCAGTGGGTTAGGCCTCCCCACTCCTAGGGTGGTATTCACACTACACAGCCTAGATCCTACATACTACTCGGTACACTCACAGTCAGGTGCTACGGAGCCTCTTGTACTAGTGCTGGAAAACCACCAGCCTTTATGGTCTAAGTGAACACTTACACTTGTCGAGTCATCGTATCGACGTCGGTGTGAACGACAGTCCGATATCGAGGACCCGCTACTTAATGCACATGCACACATGCTATAGAGAGCTCCCGAGCCATCGGCTCACCAACCTAAGCCATCAATTTTTTCAACACCGAGCCCACAGCTCGTGAATCCAAAACAACTATCCTCCCGAGGTGACAGGGAGTGTATGTGACTATGAATTATTATTGGTTTTTCTTTCTGTCAGCTTATTCTTACAGCTTAGGGTTAACCTTGGACTGGCATGCCCGGTGAAGGGCTCTCGAGAGCACTAGAAACTACGATGGGCTGAAGCTCAAAACTTCTTTTCTCAAGGCACTTACTTTTATGGATAGCTATTTATTACCAAACTCTTTTTTCTCATTTCTCTTTAACTAGACCTAAGTGAATTATTACCTTCAGGGCGAAGACGATACATCGTCAGCCCTGAGCACCTCATCTTCTTGATACTCAAACAACCTAGCATTGGCCCTAAGGGTGACCTCATCAAGACTCCACCCAAATTAGGTGCACCCACTATATTGTCCCCATGTGAGGCCTACTTTTCTACCTTGACTACTTGTATTCACTGTATGCAGACCAATCGACTAGCTTAAGTGTGTGAAGGTGAATACTTCATTTACTTTATGCTCAACCTTAGGATTATTACTAGGGGTTTACTATGACATGTTGAGCCCAAATCCTGAAGTTGATTTTTTTCCCTAATTAATTCAGCCTTTAAATAATTTTCCCTAAATCATGAATGATAAGACTTGAACATGAAGTATAAGTATCTGACATGCAATGATCACACCAAAATTTTCACAGCCTCTTATTAATTAAATAACAGCAAGGTATGAGTTTCATAATTTTCCAGAAATTATTTTATCATAAACCAAATTATAAGCTTTTTGATCAAAATGATAATTAACAAAGGGGCTACAAGATTTTATCATCCAAAATTATAATAAAATTACCTTAGATCAATAATGATCAGAAAGTGTCACTGCCCAAATTTCATAATCTTCTAACATCTTTTTGCCACATAAATAAATTAATGAATAAAACTTCACCTGGGGCACCTTGTGAAGGAACCTCTATTTATTTACTTCCAAAAGTACAATAAAACTAACAAGGCATTATTGTGGTTTAAAACGTTTACTGGCCAAGTTTCTTAATTTTTCAGTGATCAGTTTGTCCTAAAACAATTATTTCTCTAGTCATCAATTTATAGAATTACAAAAAAGATACAAAAAATCTTCGTCCAAAAATTATAATAAAAATTACAGACATCTATAACATCATTATAGGCCCTTCACCCAAGTTTCATGATCATTCAATACTGTTATGACATGTATCTGCATTATATAGGAATGGCGTAGAGATCACTCAACGTCTCGTCAAATGGCGTCGAGATCACTCAACGCTTTGTCGAGTCCAGGATTTTCTGTCAAGGCGTCGTATTCGTCGAATATCACTCGACGCCCCGTCGAATGGCGTCGAGATCACTCAACGCCTTGTTAAGTGCAGAATTTTCTAAATCAAAGCGTCGCATGCGTCGAGTATCACTCGACGCCTCGTCGAATGGCGTCAAGATCACTCAACGCCTTGTCGAGTCCAGTCAACGCACTCGACGCTTCCTGATTCCAGGATTATTCTAAGTCAAATTCTTATATACGTCGAGTATCACTCGACGCCTACACACCAGTCAACGCACTCAACGCTTCATCGAGTCTAGTCGACGCACTCGACGCCTATTACCAGTGCACTTTTGAGAAACTAGACATATCACCCCTAGGTGGCCAACTTTGTTCACTAAGTTATCCCACAAATCAACTTCAATTGGGTTGATATTTTTTTCTTGGCCTTATAATATCCCCTCTAGTCATCCACCAGAGTTTGGGGAAAATTTGAGGTCCATAGACCCTATTTAAGTCACATATATGAATTGTTAAATTGTTACAAAAATTATAGAAAAATCATCTCCAAAAATTCTGATTTTTGGATAAGTTGTGGGTCATGGTCAGACCAGCCTATGGTCCAAAGTTCAGGTCATTTAACTGAGTGGGCCACTGGGAGCACTCATTTTAATTTCTGGTTGGCCTTTGGACACCTTGCACCAAAAAGTGTGTTGAGGGAAATCCAGTGGTGCAAATGGGTTGATTTAAATTTTGGATTAAACTAGACTACTAAGGCTAAGTTTTCTATGTTGGACACATTCACAGCAAATGACTCTAAATATTTTTAATAATTAAATCAAGTAACTGATAGAATGTGACAGAATACAAATATCTATATATATATAAATTAAAAACGGGCATGCGTATAACTGGTCACGTCGATCCAACGGTCACGGGTCATCGTCCCTGATGAGCCAACGGCCAGGATCAATGCGACCTGGAGTTTTTCTAACTCTAGTTTCCAGCCACCCAGCCACCTCCTTGGCCGGCCACCACCACCACCTCCGTCGAGGTGGTGGCTATCGCCTGGCGGCGGCACAGCCGCCGGAAGGGCCGTTTCTGGCGAACCCGAGGGGTTGATTTTTTTATGGAAAACTCACATTTTCTCCTCATTGATAGGGCTCGATTGAGCTCAATTTCTCCACCTAAAGATCTACAGATCTAGCACAGAGGAGAAGAAAGCGGATTAGACCTGCAGGCGAGCTTGACGGCGAGTGTGGTGGTGGTGTGTCATGGCCGACGGTCTCCAAGCTTTTCCTGGCCGAATTCTCAATCCTTCACCCAAACCAGTGATGTAAAGATTCGTTTTGATTGCTTGAGAGTTATAAAAACTGATGGAGGGGTTGTTTTGGGGAGTGAGAGACAAACCAAGAATGGCCATTAATGGCCTTGAAATGGATATTTCGGCCACCTCCAAACTCTTGAAATTCCACCCCTAGGTGGCCGGGAAAACTCCTTCATCTTCTTTTGATTGACCATTAAGAGGGAGTTGAATGCCCCATGGTCTTCCAAAGCCATGAATGCTTCTCTTTCTCTCTCCTCCCTTAGATAGAATTTCCACTTTCTCTCTCCTAGTCATCCCATCCAGAATTTTAGTGGCATTCTGGGTAATTTTCACTTGTTGTAACTAGTGGGCCATCATAATTGGGCCTAGCCCAATTGGGTTGAAGTTGGTTTTGACCATTTTATCAATTTTGGGCTTAACTTTCCTCCTCATACGAGCTTGGTTGATCAAGGTTGACTTAGAGGGTGTTAACTTGGTCAAATGAGTAGGTTGACTGGTCAACTAAGTGTCTTGGGTGCCTTTGGGTTGAAGGTGGTATGGTGGAGTCAAGTAGTCATGTTGGGAGACATTGGCGAAACCCTAGCTTAGGTATCCAGAAACTACTATTTGCAGACCAAGGTGCTTTCACCTATTTACCTAGCCACCCATGGTCCTCTTGGTCTTCTTAGAGCTTTGTCATGACCTAGTCATGACAAAAACTTCCTCGGAGTCTAGTTGTTTGTGGGATGTTACAGCACCTATCTGTAGAGCGCTGTCGCTCGGTTGGTGCGCCCCGGGCGAAACTCGATGGAGAAGTCGTACGCCGGGAGCTTGGGCACCCAAAGCTGCTGTGTCGGCGTGGTGATCTTCTGTTGAAGGAGATACCGCAAGGTATGATGATCAGTGCGGACGATGAAGGGTCAGCCCAAGAGGTACGGCCGCCAATGTTGCACTTCCAGGAAAAGCGCCATGAGCTCGTTTTCATGCACCGAGCGGCTTCGGATGGCGGTGGAGAATGCTCGGTTGTAGGAGGCGATGGGCGACCGCCTTGCATGAGTACCGCACCCACCCCGGTGCCCGAGGCATCGCACTCCATGATGAAAGGTTGATTGAAGTCGGGCATGGCCAAAACTGGGCCATTTACAAGAGCCGCCTTAAGGTCGGTGAAGGCGAACATGGCCGCAGGAGTCCACACAAAAGGCCCCTCCTCGAAAATTTTAGTTGTGTGAGGGGCCGCGCCAAGGTGTCGTACTCTCGAATGAAGCGTCGATAGTAACCGGTGAGACCTAAAAAACCTCGGACGTCCCGAAGGGAGGTGGGAGTCGGTCAATGTAGAACGGCCTGAATTTTGTCGTCGTCCATGGCCACGCCCAAGGCTGAGATTGTGTGGCCCAAGTAGCTGACCATGATCACCCCAAATGAACACTTCTTACGGTGGAGGACGAGATGATGTCGTCGGATTGTCTCGAGCGTGCGGCGAACATGACATAAGTGCTCTTGCCAGGTTGAGCTATACACCAAAATATCATCAAAAAACAAGGGCGTGTTGACGGAGTACCGCTCGAAAGATGTTGTTCATGGTAGCTTGGAAGTTGGTCGGTGTGTTGGTCAGCCCGAAGGGCATGACCAGGAACTCATAGTGCACATCATGCGTCCGAAATGTTGTCTTGGGTACATCCTCCGGCCGAATCCGGATCTGGTGGTACCCCGCCCTGAGGTCAAGCTTTGTGAAGAAGGTGGCATCGTGGAGCTTGTCCAAAAGCTCTTGGATGACTGGAATGGGATATTTGTCTGGAGTGTGGCCTTGTTCAACTCCCTGTAGTCGGCACAGAAACGTCAACTCCCGTGCTTCTTACGTACGAGGAGGACCGGGCTAGAGAATGGGCTCGCACTAGGGCGGGTAAGGCCGCCCATGAGCATCTCTCGCACCAAGCGTTCGATCTCATCTTTCTGCACATGCTCATAACGGTAGGTCCAGATTGATACGGTCGAAGTATGGGGCTGCAGCGGAATGGCATGGTTCGTGGCCCGCATTGGCGGCAGGCCCGAGGGGGCCGTAAACACATCGGAAAACTCAAGGAGACAGCGGAGATCGGGGTGGAGCACCGGGAGTCCGTCAGCTCGGTCTGGAGCTGCCACAGCCACGCGGAGAATGCCATATCGGTCGTGCGTTGAATGGCATGGCAGGAAACTGGTGTGCGAAGAAGGGTGGAGTCGCCGACGAGGTGGCAGGGTGACCCCTCCCATAGGAACTGCATAGACATCTCAGACCAGTTGACCCAAACGTTGCCCAACGTCGCTAGCCATGCCACGCCCAGGATGATATCAACGTCGCCCAACTCGAATACGTAGAAATCTGTCGTGACTGAACAAGGTCCCAAGGTCACATGTACGGCAGTGCACGACCCCGCGGTCGGACGTCGGCGGCCGTCTCCCAAGCACACAGTGAAGTCTGGCAATGGCGTACATGGAATGGCGAGTTGCCGAACCAAATGCTGGGATATGAAATTGTGGTTGGCGTCGTTGTCAATCATAATGAGAACTGGTTGCCTTTGGACAAGGCTGGCCAACTTCATCGTTCGAGGCCTGGTGAGGCCACACACCGAGAAGCGGGGAAGATCCAAGCAGTTGAAGGTGGCTCTGTCAGCCTCCGTAGGTTGCGGCTCGTCGGAGATCTCGAGTGCCTCAAAGTCCTCCAAGGTGATTTTCGCCCCAAGGTCTCTGATGATCGCATGAAACTCTTTCACTGTGCACTCGTGATTAGGAGAATATGGTTGTCGGTACAGGAAGCAAAGCCCCTTTTTTCCTGAGCTCATTGTAGTCCCCGTTATAAAGGCGGTGGCTGGCCGAGGGCCGCCAGTGGGAGGTGGTCGCGGACCGAAGTCTCGCGGTGGTGGCGGCCGAGGGAGAGGGGCCCCGTGGAGGCCGACGGACGAGCAAAGAGGTCTGCCTCCACGACACGCGCTAGATCGAGCGCTTTAGAAACTGTCCCTGTATGGTGTGTGCGTAGGCAAGAACGGATCGACGGAATGAGGTCTTGCATGAAGAAACTCAAGTAGTGATCCGGCGGAAGCTAAGTTATCAAAGGCGCAAGATGCACCGAGGCGCAAAGGGCACCTGGAGCCTAGGCGCAAGGGTTAGAGAAGAAACAAGGGAGCAACCGTTTTCATAACACATTCAAGATGCTCTTACAAAACATATTCAGCCCCTTATATAGAGGGAGGGGGGTCCATACATAGCAACATATCAAAATAACAATAACAATATACCAAAATAACAATTACTAAAACAGCAAGCACACAATAGGAACTAAATATTCTGTTTCCTAATTGGTCGGCCCCGCTAATTACGGCGGTTCCTCCTCATCGGCGCCCGTCCCGTTCATCGTTTTTGTCGCCTGTTGTGACCACCGTTTGTAGACCTGTCATGGACACACCTCATCGTGAATGTCTGTAACAGGTTCCCTCTTGAATCCCTAACGAAAACAAAGGACTGGTCATATAACAAACAAGAAATCCTTGGCTCTATGGTGAGGGTTCGCAAGAGCCGCCCCTTAGAGATCACGGGCATTATTCGGAATCCCTCATAAGTCCTAACTCTGATATTGAATATTTCTGAATCATGATTTTTGTGCATCAAATAAAAACGCCTACATTTTTCATCTGTTACAGCTTATGTCATTACCTGAATGAATATATGTTACACTCTGGATTAGGCTAATAATTCTTGTTGTTTCTGTTTGATTCACATACATGTCAGTTTTGCTAGTTTCGCTTCATGAGTATCAGTACAAGTACATTTTTGATCTCTTGCTAGTTATGTATTTTACCTACTTTTGACGATATTCTAAGGCTTTTTCTTATTTGTTTTGAATTTTACCATAGCTTTGTGGCTGCACCGCCTGCATGTAATAATGATTATCAGACATTTTCTTTTGAATCATGAACAAATGTTAGGCTATTGTCATGAATTTTAAGGCTTTTTCTTATTTGTTTTAAAATTGCATGCTTTGCATACTCGTTTGCTTGGGATTGTCATGAATTTTATTGAAATGCATGTGTATTTAACTTCTCACAACTATAATTTAAAACTTTCGCATAAATATAATATATTTTTCTCCAAGGTATTTATCTAAAACCTAATAATATTATTTCTGCTCCCGCCTAACAAATATGGTGTTCACTTCCCCCATGTTTAAGGCATCACGACCCGACCGAAGCGCACTCTTTTTTATTTTAGATGGGTCGTGACAATCTACAAACAACCAAGCATGTTATCCCAGGAACATACTCACCGTGATTTGTTTCCCTCCAACATCTATTGTGACACTCAATTACTCATGCCATTAGAAAATCAAATTCTTCGCTTTGACCTCCAATGTATGAAACTAGAGTTCCATTCTTTCATGTTTAATAGCACCACCCCACTATCAATCTCACTGTCAGATGCAAATCTTTCCTCCTTTGTAGCCATGTCCACTGGTAGGACTGCAGACCACGCAACTCTCAAGGCCACCTCGATATTCATGCATTTAATAGCACAAAGCCCTAGGATTGAATAGCATGCATCGAGTAATTTTTATAGCCACAAAGTACGTTGGAATCTCAGAAGATCCCCTCTCTACTATATACATGAAGACTCCATGGGGTCGACAAACCAACTCAACCTTCTCTTTGCCACTCTTGAAGGAAGCATCCATACAATGAAATGGCATCCTCCAATTGAGGTCGGTTGCCATGTTGACTGTGGTGGCAGACACTGCTTTGTGGGGGCGGTGATATGACTGTATAGAGCGGGAAGCTTTTCCAGTGAGGAATTGAGATGAGACATCCAGTGCATTTTCTAAAGTGACATTTTATTTCTCCACTGTCCTAATTTAATTATATTCTATGTATTTTGTGTATTTTTTTGTGTGGATCAGCAACAATGCTTCTTCTGCGTTTGAACAAGACAATGTGGATGGATTTGTGATTTTTGTTCTGTCTCATTTTAGTTGATTTTCTCTTAGAAAAGCATTTTGCAATTGCTATCAATTTTGTAGTGTTATATCAGTAGGGGTGACTGCAGGAGACAATGTGGATGGATTTGTGATTGTTGTTTGCTCTACTTGGGACCTAATTGAAAATGTTGATCGATAGAAATTAATTCATTACGAAGCAATGCCCCTTCTATATATGGAGGCGGATATAACAAAGAAAAAATAAAACATATTATAACACTCCCCCTCAAATGGACGCGAGATGTTAATCATGCTCAACTTGTCAACAATCCTTCCAAATATATTCTCACTCAACCCTTTTGTGAGAATGTCGGCAAGCCGTCTGTCAAAGAAAACAAAAGGAGTACACAAAATCCCTTTATCAATGTTCTCCTTGATAAAGTGTCAATCTACTTCAATGTGTTTAGTGTGTCCATGTTGGACAGGGTTGTGGGCGATACTGATAGCTGACTTATTGTCACAATACAGTCGGATGGGTTCGGCTTCAGTAAGTCCTAGATCACTCATCAAGGATCGTAGTCATAAGCCTTCACAAACCTCATGAGCCATAGCTCTAAACTCAGCTTCAGCGCTAGATCTTGCCACAACTTGACGTTTCTTGTTCCTCCAAGTAACAAGGTTACCCCCAACAAGGGAACAATATCATGAAGTTGATCGTCGATCTTCAACAGACCCGACCCAATAAGCATTAGTGTAAACTTTATGTTTCATAACCTAGCTCTAATACCATGTTGAGCGATAGAAAATTAATTCATTACGAAGCAATGTCCCATATATATATGGAGGCGGATATAACAAAGGAAAAGATAAAACATATTATAACACTACTTATTATAACAAGAAATGTTGCAAAATTTTGTTTTATTAGAGAATAGATGCTAATAGCTAACAAACTATTGGAAATATGTTTCTTCTTTGTGGAATAGTTGATGTGTAACCTTAAGATCTTAAATCAAATTTGTTTCACTTGAGAAAACCTGAGTTGGCCAGATAAAGTATTTCACATGTTTTCCTAAAACAATCACCGCAACGGAGATTGTCAAACAGTTTTATAATATGTTTCTCCGTTCTGAAAAGCTCTGCAAAAGGAGTTCACTCAAACAGATCTTCATTTGCAATCTACCTTTTCCTACCCTTCTTTTGCTACCACTCATTTTCCTACCCCCACCACTCTCCCAAAAACCCTAAATCTTACAAGATTGCTACTACGTTTTAATCCAAAAAGAGGATATAAAAAATACAAATATGCAGGGTTACTGATGGGAATCCATCGAATCATGCACCTGGAGGGGTTCGCCGCAAGGCGGGACCCACGTTCATTTATTTGCGCAGGAAGACTTGATCGGATCACCAATCGGACACCGCAGTTGCGTCCGGGACGTCGCCGCGAGTCAAACATGTTTTCCTAAAAGAGTCACTGCAACGGAGATTTGTCAAATAGTTTTATAATATGTTTCTCCGTCGAAAAGCTCTGCAAAACGAGTTCACTCAAACAGATCTTCATTTGCAATCTACCTTTTCCAATAGCTCCTTTTTCTACCCTTCTTTTGCTACCACTCATTTTCCTACACCCACCACACTCCAAAAAGACCCTAAATCTTACAAGATTGCTACTACTTTTAATCCAAAAAGAGGATATAAAAATACAAATGTGCAGGGTTACTGATGGAAATCCATCGAATCATACACCTGGAGGGGTTCGCCGCAATGTGAGACCCACGTTCATTTATTCGCGCAGGAAGACTTGATCGGATCGCCGATCAGACTCCGCAGTTGCGTCCGGGACGTCGCCGCGAGTCAAAAACTATATTAGTTTATTTTTTTAGTTAATTATTGATGTATTTAAGGGCCCGAACCCACCGACCAATCATAGTCATTGATGGGGAAGCCCTAGCTTTTCTTTTCTTATAAATAGGAGGCTATAGGGCTTAATTGAACCAATGCAGAATTTGGAGAACACCATTCCTAGATTTCAGCGATCCCTCCCCAGTGCCGACGTCGTGGAACCCTAGGTGACGACTCCTAGGCCTCCGAACTCCTCCCCAGGTAACCCCTACCCCATCATCGTTTTCCACCCCTCTCTCCTCATCACCCAGCCATCGGCTACTCCAAAAGCCCCTCATAATCCGCCGTCATGCAGCTTCCAGGACCACCGCCGCCAGCCCCAAACCACCTCACCGTCGCCTCCTCCACCCCCACCAAACCACCCACACCCCCAGCCGAAGACAGAACCCACAGCTAGGCACTTACTCCCCTCCACTCACCAACAACACCCCAGCCCAGAGAAAAAAAAATAATTCCCATTTCCCTCCAATCCCCACCAAACAACCCTAACAATCCAACCAGATCTAAGATT